>BMAV01000289.1:590941-613878 GCA_019973955.1 Trichonephila inaurata madagascariensis
TGCAATACTTAACCACCCCCAACGAATTAGATTTTGAGCTCAAAATTTAAGTCTAAGCTTTGTGACATAGCCATCTGTCGATAGCTATGACGTGGTGGGTCCGCGTAAGTTAGAGGTGTGGGATTATCGGAAGGATGAGACATTCTATAATTCTTAATATGACTTTTATTAAGAATTTAACTTAAATTACTTATATATATAACGAACAAACTTATTTTAAGTGAGAATAAACCAAAGTATGCCGATTTATTTGAGTCAGATCGCACTACTAGACCACTTATCAAAATATAATTAATTATCTGCCTAATCTCGCTTTCTATATTATACTAGCTTTCGGAATATAATCCTCCTACCTTGGTTGAAGACTCATCGATTCTGATACTTGCAGGTAGATTGATGTACTCGTGTACAATTGTTCCTCCTTATAAATATTATCGAGGGTGGGCGTCTCCTTGATTGAGTAGGCCGTCTAAACACTTGTTCCGAAATGCTCCACACTAAGCTTTCTCTAAGATTGCCATTCTTTCTCACTAAACTTTCTATCCTTTTAAAGGATATCTTATTTTCATTGTTGCTTCGTTTTTCCTCTTGGAATTGGGTTGGAAAAGTTTTGCCATTAATAGTGGCCGTCAAAGAACGTAGGAGTTATGTTAGAAGAAGAACGTGAGAGATGTCACAACTTTTGAAAGCATTTAATGTGATACAAAAAATAACGGTAAAAAATAGTTGTTCGTTACTCCAAAGTCTAAAGCGCCCTCTATATACATTTTCTTAAACTGTATCTCTAAATTTATTTTTCAAGAAAATACTGACAAAAAGAATCTTTAGCGAAAACCGCCAACAAATCGACCCATTTTTCCTTTTTTTTTTATAATTTGAAATTTCGGACCCTAAACTTTAATGGCGCCTATCTCCTTCGGACGACGTTTTGGGGCCCTAAGTTTCCTATTTAATATTGTTTTCTTGATGTGTACTGTCACCCCTTAAAATTTTGCCCAAGAGTTTAGATGCACCCTGTATACTTTGATTAGCTAGCCAAGGTCATGTTGTTCTCATGTTAAGGAAAATAGTTTTTTTATACTAAAATGTGTTTATTGGTGAAATTGTATAACTTAAAAAAGTTATTTATCTACCGAAACTTTGGTCTTTGAAGTGATTACGAAAAATCCCATTCCCTCGTCAAAGACTTAGAAACCTGATATTGACATTTGAAGGAAGGGATCATTACCTGTTCGGGTAGGAAGTTGAAAGTCTGCTGCAACCACAGGTTGTGGAAGTTTAAGCGTCACGAATGGAAGAGGGCAGGTAGTCACATTAGGGTAGTTCTAATTTGCGGCACATTGTAAAGACTGTTAACCAACCTTAAGCCACTCTTTCAAGATTCTTTAAAAGATATTATGTTACTATCTCTAAAAACTGACTTTTATGCAGTAGCTCTTCCCCTTCATCTTATTGGAAGACAAACTTTTATTTTTCAGTTTCTTGCGCTATGTGGGCTCGAAATCGTATGGCGTTGGAACTTTATGTGGACGTATTAGGGTCATTTCTATTTGGAAGGAGTGGTTAAGACTTAATATTGCCGTTTTGGGGCTGCAGAAAACCCACATGATTTTTTGTATATTCCGTCACTCTTTGCATGTAACGGAAAGCTCAGCTTTACTGTGACATTCAAGCGCAGCAGGTCATCTGGCTTGCAACGTTATTAATTATTACTATATCAACCCATAATTCCTGCTCTTCGAGCACCATGATTTCTTCCTACCAAAGTTAGACAATTGTCCTCCACACACAGCCCGCTGTTTGAAAAGATGATCCGCTGTTGTGTATTGACGACCAGGGCCGATCCTAGCCGGTGTGCAGCGCGTGCACTGCACATGGGCGGCCAAAACAAGGGGCTGCCGCATATAGTTCTATCAATCAGGCAAAATTTTGTACAATTTCTCGAAATAAAGCTTAATAAGTCGAATAAATATGCCGAATTTTAAATAGTTATTGAATCAATCACAATCAATCTCGATTTCCCGATAGATAGCATTAAGAAGAATAGAATGTTAGTGCACAGTGTATTTTTGATGAGTATTTTTTTATACAAGTCTTGAAAACTATGCGTATAAACTAAGAAAGGTGATAGAGAACCGCCCTGTTTTTGCAGTGGAAATCGGACTAATAATATAATAATATAACATGGTCTATTTTTTTTGTTTAATACTGAAAAGTTAGAAATTTAACAATTTTTATGAATTTATTCGAAAAGTCAATGTAGTTATTGAAAGCAACATCCACAAGAGCATTGTTCCGCGCATGGTACAGTCAAGAGATGAATTGTGCACTCTTTTCGTAGATTCATATTTTGCAGTTAAGTATAGTTTAAACTAAGTAAAATTTAAGTCTCAAAATATAATCGATAAACAAAATTCGCTTAAGCTTAGTTTTAAGAAAAAATTCTTAGTGGTGGTAAACTACCAGGGATAGAAACTTATCTATAAGTGAATTAGAAAAAATAATGTAGACCAAGAAGTCAGATGTCGCTTCAAAACGCTTTCAAAATAAGCATAGAAAAACTATTACAGCATACTTACAAGCTTTTAAAGTAACTATAATTAAAAAGTCTCATTCAGTTAGGTATAACTACTACAATAGTTATGTTTGGTAACTACTATATAATTTTTTTTTAAATATCTTTCATGTACAGTGAAAATCGCTTAACACGAAACTGATGAGACTGAAATATTTTTTCATGTTGAAAAAATTTCGTGTTATGTCCAAAAAAAAAAATGTATCAACAATATTAAGTTTATTTTATTTAAATAGACATGCATATATTTAACAAATTTTTTTTTTGAAAAATGAAGTTTTTGGAAAAATAATCTTATTATTATTTTTTTTTTTACATCGTTTTCTTTAGCATCAGATTGTCAACAAATTGTTCGATATTGTCCATTTTGTTATTCATTTCATCACTGGAATGTGCATCTGCGCATACTTTTCATGACGTTCCTCATTTCGGATGTTATGGGAACAGGAGCTGCATTATTCATTCTCTTCGTCGGAATCTGCATCAAAGATATTTTTTGAACTATGAACGAACTAAAAAATGTCTTTGTCTGCCATAATTGGGGCTGTGCACTCAATATCATCTACTGCAATGAATTTTTCCGATAATACAATAGGACAGTCCAAGCCGGCTGGTATTTTCCGTATTTTGTTCAATCCCAGAAGGGAAATCTTTTCGTGTAAGCAATTTTCGTTTCGTGTTAATAGAAAAAAATGCGTGGAAATACGTAGGAGTTTGTCGGGACCGTTGCATTATTTCGTCTTAAGCGTTTTCGCGTTAAACGCATTTCTGTACGTACAAAACTGTACGTGTTAAAATCTATTTTGCTCTAACTTTCATGTGAACGTTACTTATAAGCAATCTAATTCCAATCTGTCAGTCCCCCTCCCCCGCTCTAATCGATTCATACATAAATCGAACAAAGCCGATTCTAGAAGCACAATAATTACTTCGGGCTGGGAAAATTAGTTTCCCTTGTCTAAAAGCAAATCCAAAAACCTGACGTTCTCACGAGCATTTTTATTTGACATTCTCAAAAATTTTTTTAAATATCAAAATTTAAAATAGACAATGGATCGGAACAGACAACGCGTTTCTCAGTATGAAAACATTCGCAAAACCCACAGGGGGCAAAAGAAGAATTACCTGACTTATCATGGTGGCTGACCTTTCACTACTGTATAATTTGAATCAATTCACCCATGCACTTACGGTCGGCACATATATTTACATTAAGCAGAAAACATCCCGATGAATTCAACCGTTTGCGAAATTACAGGTTTACGCTTGAATAATTTTTGTAAGCAATGCCGTTTTCTTTTCCTGATGTGTGAACTCTTGTAGTGTTTGTTTTAAATTTTAACCGCGGAGAAAAAGATGCGAGTGAACCAGGTTTGTTTACTTAGATCAACCGATCTTTGACAGTGATAAATTACTATAAAATCCTCTTTTTTCAGTGATCGTAATAATGTTCACATTAAAAAAAACTATTTTTTTCTTTTCCATACAATAGGTCTCCTTTTTTTTTATTTATTTTATGAATTGCTATACGGAACGCTGCTTATATTCTCCAGAATAATGGAGTATCGTATTCTGAGAAATTTAAGACTAAGAAAAAAAGGATCGGCATGAACGACACGTTTATACCACCCGAAAATTACGAGTACATTCAGTCTTCTCAGAAAGCCAGAAAAGTTATGTTACAGTTAATTATTAGGTAGTCTTTGTAAAGGTCTGCCCGACGCGTCTAAAGGTATGGGAGAAACGAAAGAAAGACTAGCCATATTCAAAATAACTCAATTTATTCACAGTACCAACAACTCAAATTAAATTAACCAAAGTTAAGAGATGCACCCAATTATCAAGTATGGAGAGCAATTAACGAGGTACGCGAGGTATGAGAAGACTTTAAATAATTAGAACACTTACGTCTCTTTTCAATGGCTTTTACCTCCTAGGTACCTAATCTATCTTAATTCTAAAGTGACAGATCGTCAACTTAGATATTAAAATTATCAGCAACTAAATATCTACTTCTCACTTCAAGTTTAATTAATCACTGCTCCCGTTAGCAGTCTACCCTATCTCTCTTTTATAACCTGAAAGTTTCAACTTTATATACAAGTCTTAATTTGCATGGTTACTTTTTCTTCGGAAGAAAGCTTTATATAATATAATAATTTTTAAAGACCCAATATTTCCCAAGAGGATTAGTATTTTAAGAGAACACGCACGAGGGTACACCCGTCACCTCTTTGTAGAAGAACTGACTTACAAATGTTTTTTCCGTTATACGAGGCCGTGTAAGGCAACGATGCACGTTACATCTGTCGAGAGCTGAAACGTCCTCCCGTTGGTGTGGTGTGGTAGTTAGGAGAGGGGGGGAGGTGCCAGCTCAGGTATCGTCCACGTCACTTGACCATGGTTTAAAATTACTACGTAATTTAAAGGCCCTCGTGTGTAGCTGTACAGTGCTACGTTAATATTCACTCACTCACCCGTTACACGAGATTTATGGTTTAGTACTTTTTTTTATTAAATAATATTTTCTGAGTAAATACAGTTATTTTATATTTTTAATTATAAAATGTCTATGTTTATTTCAAAGGTAATATTTTTGTTTGTTTATTATATAATTAAAGTATTTTGTCGCTATTATGACCTTAAAGCTGGCCAAAAAAATAATGTTTTGTTTTTTACTTTAATACAGGTAGATGAGTTTATAGTTTCAACGTTAAGTATTAGTCAAAATATGAAAAATTCTCTAGAGGGGCGGCACATTAGGTCTTTGCACGAAGGCGGTCGACACCCTAGGATCGGCCCTGTTGACGACAGAATTATGAGCCGTCATTTTTCCATGGCTTGGTCTGACTGATCGTCCAACTTAAAACTTTGCAATATTTGGCTGTGGGGCCATTTCAAAGACTTGGTGCATTCTGATTCCATCATCCCTCTCT
This sequence comes from Trichonephila inaurata madagascariensis, assembly GCA_019973955.1. Taxonomy (NCBI): domain Eukaryota; kingdom Metazoa; phylum Arthropoda; class Arachnida; order Araneae; family Nephilidae; genus Trichonephila; species Trichonephila inaurata. The sequence goes on from BMAV01000289.1 coordinate 596,453, forward strand.
CCGACCTAGTGGTGTAACGTACACGCCTGCATTGCGGGGAGCCCAAGGACTCTAGAGGGCCTAAAGCTTGACAGACGCAAAGTACGTATGTGGGCTTGGGGTGCAAAACCTGAGTTTGCAGGGGGGCCCTAATATTCTCCGTTACGCTACTGCTGCGACTTAAAAGGCAGCATATCCAAGTATTCATTATTTTCTTCCGTTGATAATGTCATTTTATGCTGTTAAATGGTAACAGGTAATGGTGGGAAATATATTGAATATGTTTTGTCAGCATGAGAGTAGTCACTTTTGTAGTTTTGTGCTATGTGTTTTGTATAAAAATATGATATGTCATGTAATGATGGGTTTGGGAACTTTTCTTGTGCTAGAAAAAGTTTTACCATCTTATTATATTCTTCAAATTTCATAAAATTCTACTAAATGTTTTTTTTATTACAGGCTGCTTGCAAATTTAAATTTCTAGTTTAAATACGTATATAGTTATTTTTTCTAATATTGAATTGTGTACTTATTGCTTGTTACACAAAATAAATAAGTAAATTATATCTGAGCAATATATTGATGTTATATGTTGTATACATCCTGCAGTTGTATAATTTGTATTTTTTTTTATAAGCGAAACAAAGATTTATGTTTTTTTTTAATAAGCAATAATTATATGCAATATTTAAAAATTTCAAATAAAATAGGTTTATTTAGTTTATAATTTTATAATACTATTTTTTTTAATTCTCTGTATTTATATAAATGTAACTTTTAAATAATATATTTTTTTAAATATGTATATTTTAGCTTTTCTTGCATAATTTGTGGACATGTGGCTACTAGTTCTCAGCGATTGAAAGAACATCTTAGTCGTCATACAGGAATGAAGCATCTTGAGTGTGAAATTTGTGGTAAAAAATTTGCTTGGCGATATTCTTTCAGAAGTCATATGGTGAGTATGAATTAGCTTAAATATATATATATATATATTGAAACTATTAAATGCATTACGTGTATTTCATGTCACATCTACATCAGGCGACATGCTTCATTTATTTATTATGAAAATTTTTAATGATATTCTATGAATTGCGTTTTTGGGCTAATTTTATCAAAATTATCTGGCATTTTAGGCATATGTTCAAGTCACTTGAAAATAATGCATTATGTCTATTCTATATAAATGCTGTTTTCACATAAGAAATGTACAGTAACTATTTTGTACAATATTCCCTTTTGTAATAAAGTAAGATTCTGATTAAAATTATCTGACTAAAGAAATATTGTTAAAATGTCAAAAATATTGTCGTAAGCGATCATTGAGAAAGCATCACCTCTTTTCTGGGTTATTTCGTTATACTTCAGTTTATTTTTGCTTTTTACTACCATAATTACATTGTAAATGATAATCATGTCATTTTGGTTGTAAAAAACTTTGAAATAATTATTTGATTGTTTTAACTTGAAGTTTTACTTTAATTTTTAATTACACATTAAAAGATATTGAAATTTTCAAACAATTTTTTTTTTAAAGTTTTGTAAGATTTGCCTTGGCGAAATCTGTACTGATAAAATCCAGTAGCGTACACAGACTAACTTCTATGGAAGGGGTTTGAACTCCAGAACCCCATCCTTGTTGCCACTGATAAAATATATATTTTTGTTACACTATAAAAATTTTCTGTGTAGGAAAATTTTGTCATTAATTTGGTACTTTGATTGGATATTAATTTTTCTAGAAATGTTGCTTAGTATCATCTAAATCAGTGGTCCCCAACCTTTTTATCGCCGCGGACCGGTCAACGTTGGATAATTTTACCGCGGCCCACTGAGGGAGAGGACATTGATTGTTTATATATTTTAGGTTGTTTTGTTTTAATAATTTTATTTTAATTGTGTATTTAAACATACCTTCAGAATAAAATATAGCTACACCACAAAAATGAATATAAAATGATTTAACAAGGAATACATAGTGATTTTCATAAAAAGTAGCCCAAACCCAAGAAAAATATGCCACAGTAAATAAAATGGAAATAATTTAATGTTTTTTGTGCGGACGAATAGTATTTGATCCACGGACCGGGGATTGGAGACCACTGATCTAAATTATCAATGCAATTGATAGGCAAATCTCATATTTTTGTATTAGAAAAACTCCAAAAACTTTATTTCTGGTCATAGCTTTGCAAAGTGATTTTTTATTCAAAAAATACATCCCCTCTCCTCAAAAGTGTAAAACTCATTAAAGTAATTTTTGGAACAAATTTCCTGATTTATATTAAGCACAAACTCATTAAAAACATTTTGCTGAAAGACACTTTGAATAATAGCTGATAAACAAGAGAATTATCATATTTGCATATTGATCTGTTAATGAGAGAGAGAGAGAGAGAGAGAAATGAAATTCATAAAAGTTCAGAAATTAATTATGCACTCACTCATAGAATATGATTTCAATTATTTTTTAAATTAAGAATTAAAAGCAGATATTTATGTATATTTTGCTCACTTTCCTGCCTATCACATCAAAAAGGAAGATACAATCAATCCTTTACAGAATACATATGTACTTATTGAACAGTGTGTGATGGATGTCCTCTCACATCCATCCGTGTTCAAAAGTTAGAATGAAGATCAGCTATAATCAAAACAATATAATTTATTAATCGGGGGGAAATAAACCTGTCTGTGCCAAAGAAAAGAAGCGAAAAAATTTCGAAACAGGAAATTTTAAGTTATACACTCGGTAAAAGCCCGAGCAACGCCGGGCTAAGCGGAGGAGGGGGAAGTCATTTTGAAAAAGAGTATTAGAAGTGCTGATTTTGTGAAGGAAAGGGAGAATTTATAAAAGTAGAGAAAGCCCGTGCAACCCCGGGCCATGCAGCTAGTGTAATTTATTAATCTTATAACAAGTCTCAACAACGCAGGCTAGGAAATGCACCTATAATTATGTATTGGAGCAAAAGCGAGGTAGACAAGATGAGTAATATCTAATTATGAATTGAATCACTTACTTTCGGAACGTTTTGGTAATATACGTTCTAAAACAATCATAATTCTGCTTTAAGCTATTCGTCTTCTATTCGAATTATTATTCTAATTCAAATATCCTATCGACCTAATCGTCAATTATAAACTTTAAATACCAAGCAATTAATTAACAAGACTTTCTCTCGAGTAGCTTTTTACTACTTTCCGTTAATCACTGTCATCTAACTCCTAACCTTTCTCTCTCTCGAACCTAAAAGTTATGCTTAAATATAAGCCACATTTTCTTTTTCGGGAGAAAGTTTTCGATAGAACAATATTTAAAAGAAGTAAATTTCCTAAGAGGATTAGTAGGAGATTCGCGAATAGACCCGTTAAAAGTGCACCGATTGGATATTTTATCTTTCTGGTTTCTATTCAAGATATTTTGTCTTAAAAATCTCTTTCATATGTTTATCACTCCTTTCATTTTCTTAATTATTAAAAAATTACTTTGTGAAAATATGCATAAAATTTCATGCATATACTTGCGTCAAAGCTACCCAAAGACTACAGCACAAACAATAGCGGGAATTCTCTAGTTGTTCCTTCGTTAGAATAATTACATTGGGTAGTTATTGATCAACAAATCTCAACCAAAAAATGCTATTACCACAACGTTGATAAAATGTCAATTTATTTTTGTCTTCAAATTCGTTCAGAAAGCATAAAAAACTCGCTACTTTGTAGCTAAATTTTGTTGTCTAACCCTCCTTTTTATTTCTCAGATCCACCTTTCTACTTTTTCAATTTGTCATAAATTTTTGAGTGCAGTTTTGTTTTATGCAAATTTAATCTAAACACTCTTAAATATATGTATATATATATATTTTTTAATTTTAGGACTCTCACAGGGAAGATAATCCTAACAAATGCACAATTTGTGGCAAAAAATACTGTAATAAATCATCTGTGAAGAATCATATGTTGAGAGTTCATGGTAATCCAAAAAAAGATTTTAAATGTGAAAAATGTGGCAAAGAATTTGTCACAAAGCCTGAGTTAAAAAGACATAGTTACAATCATACAAAAGAGAAACCATTTATTTGTGAATATTGTGGAAATACATATCGATTTAAAGCAGCTTTATTAGTACATTACAGAATTCATTCTGGTGAGAAACCGTATAAGTGTGATTTCTGTGATAAAGCCTTTACACATTTGTCATCTGCAATTGGGCATCGCCGAAGACATACTGGAGAAATGCCATTTCAGTGCAATAAATGTGGAAAATTATTTCGTGTAAAGCGTGCCATGACAGCTCACATGTCAGTTCATAGTGAAAATAAACCATTTAAATGTGATAAATGTGGAAAGGCTTTTAAATCAAGAAGTGGATATCGGGTTCATTTAGATTTTCATCTTGGAGTGAAAAGACATAAGTGTAAATTTTGTGAAAAAACTTTTCGTGCCTGGTGTAATATGCATAAACACATGAAAAGGCACCTTGGGGAAAAACCACAAAAGTGCGATTCTTGTGATAAAACTTTTATAGATAAGCAAGAATTAAAAAATCACATGAAAAGTCATTATGACACTAGTAAAAAGTGTGAAAGTCTTAACGGAGAACAAGATTCTATTGTTCATAACTGTACTCAGATGATGCCACCAGCTAATTTAACATGTTCTGCTGTAAACATAGAAGCTCCACCGACATTTAGTGAAACACATCCAGCAGATGAAATTCTTCCAACTCATATAGATATTTCTGATAATCAAGCTGTAATGTACGATTGCAGTCTTCCAAATTCAATGGATAAATGCACAGATAAATGTCAGCTGCTTCAAGACAGTTATGTATCTCAGTTTTTATATCCTCAACATTCAAATGTACAATATTCTCAGTCTGTACCTATGCTTAATATGTATACTGTTGAACCTGGTCCAATGCAGAATAGATCTTCATGCCTTTCCAGTATGAGTTCTACAAATTTTAATTGCATTCCGTTAAATAACCAAAATTATGGAGTCTTTCCATATAATTTACCCAATTCTGATGAACTTTTATCAAAATGCAAACTGTGCCGAAGTCTCTTTAATTCAACAATAATTTTAAGAAATCACCTTTTAGAATATCATAGAATTGATGAAGAAAATATTGATGCTTTAATAACCTGAGTTTTGTCATACGTAAGTTTTTGAACTAGAAAAATATTCATTAATTTTCTTAAATAAAATATAATTAATATTTGTTATTTATGTGTAGAAATTATATGTGTAATATAGAAATATGAAAGAAATTGTATTTTATATTCCTATTAACATTCAATTCTGTAATATTTATCAATATTATAAACATTACTCCTTAGTGAATATATAATCAAGAACTTCACTAATACGTAGATAATATTGATTGTTCAGGATCAAAAAGTTTTTAAAGTCAAATCTTTCTTAAAATGATTTTTTTTTCCTAAGTTAAAGTCAATTTTATTTGCAGAAAATATAGTTAATATTACTCATTAAAATATTAAATTGTAATACATGTCCAGTATATATGACAGCATAATTTTTGGAAAATAAGGGGGACTGGGGGTAGAAGGAAAAAAAAGAATGAAAATTCAAGCAAAAATGTGAATCGGTAACGTAATTTTTATTAAGTGACATTTTATGCATGGTAAAATTACATCAAATAAAATACCATAATTCTAAAGCCTAAATTAAAAATTCAAATAAATGAAACAAAGGAATCAACTTTTTATAATCTCAAAGTAATATAAAATATTTCACAATTCAAATTAACAACATTTGCACATTTTATTATACTATATGTGCATTTTAAACATTACACTACAACAATGCGGCAATTTTCAAGGCCAGAAGTTAAAAAGCAGTTACTCACAAATATCAGTGTGACACAATTTTTTTTTAGAATTTCTCAAAATGTTCTTTGTGATACATGTACAGCAGCAACAAAACACATTCTAAGATATTAACGCATACAATTCTCAATGCTATTTTAGATAACCTCTAAAAATACAATGAGAAAATATTTTGTTAATACAAGTAAGAAAACTCAAAATAACATAAGCATAAATACTATTTAAAATTAGAAAAAAGTACTTTTTATTATTCATAACATTTTTAAAAGTTTATGAAATTGAAATGATTAATTATGAATAAATGTTATAAGATGGCAATAAATGCATACGAATTTAAAACAAAAACAAAAAATGAAACTATAAGTACTTTTTTCCAGAATGGAAAAAATTAATGACACATTACTACATATATTTATCAATAAAAATATATCATACAGTTAGTATTTCACGTAAAAACAATGAATATTTAATTGCATATCTCTTATGAAAGTTATGAGTAACAAAACATTTTCAATAGAACACAGTAAAGTTCTAATACTATACATTTCAATGCTATAATTTCCTTTAAAAAATTAATCAATACTGTTTCAGAAAAAGAAAGAAAATACTAATTAATGTGAATATTGTATATTTCCTATAAAAAATAGCTCTTTTAGTAAAATAGTTTATGTTCAGAAAAATAGAAACTAGTAAAAAGCTGAAAAATGTACTAATTTCATTTTCTAAATTCAGCTAAAATTCAAATTTACTACAAGGCATTTAAAAAATTTATATTATTTTTCTAATCAAATTTAAATCTAAGTAGCATTTGTTACTACAAGGCATTTAAAAAATTTATTTTTCTAATCAAATTTAAATCTAAGTAGCATTTGTTAGTAAATAGTAGCATATCTGAGATTCATAACTAATTTCAATAGTTACCATATGTGGTTACATCAAAGGAAACAATACTAATACAAATAATATATATATATATAAAATCATAGATTTGAGTTTGAAATTTATCTGTACTTGCATCTATATTTTTAATTTCAGATTTTTCACAATATTGTCAAAAGATGTTATGATAGTACAAATACCAAAAAGCTTTTATACATGTAGTGAGCATGGTGATTACTCCAAGATATAAATTTTAAATTTGTACATGTTTTTTCTTCTACAATGTTTCTAGTTCAGAATATCAAAAAGATAGTAAAAATATTGACTTCCATTTAATTTTTAATCCTACTTCCAAAAATTTTAGAATTTAATGGATTCTTTTTGCATCCTCCTGGTGGTGGTGGGGAACCCTTTTTATCCTTTATGTTTTATTTTAAATAATCATTTGAATGCACATTCTTCAAGCAAAGTACACTTTGTAAAGAATGTGAAACCACATAAGATAATATTCTAGCACATGAAGAGCAATTTCTCAAGCGTTTTCAAACAAATTTTAAATTAAAATCTTAAAAAATATAACAAGATTATTATATACATTATAAGCAATAATTAACAGACAGATTTATAAATTCAGAAACATATTTCACAAATCAGTTTTGAAAACAATAGAAAATGCTGAATTTCTTCACACACACACACACACACATCCAATGATTCTACATCAAACCACAAGAATACATATTAGGATATGCAGCTCAAAGAACAGGATGCAACAACTACACAACTAGATACTCATTAAGATATGTAATTTTTTTGAGTATAATGAAAGAGAACCCTTTAAAGACACCAAAGATAAGGCTAAAAAGGCATGAAATTGAATGAAACAACAATCTTAGAAGTGAAGCTTAAACAAGAAAGCTTTGGACCACTAAAGAAATTTATCGATAGTATATAATTTTTTTCTTCCTCTGATCATCATAACCATAATTAATTTTTTAGATGAATTCAAGGAAAGTGAATAAAAAATGAGCCAAGAAAACATAACCCTGATAAACATTTTTTCTAACTGTGATTAGCTAATTTTTTAACCTAAATAAAACTAAACGTAGACTTCTAATACCCGTACAGAAACTGCATCAGAACAATACAAAATTGTTCCAAGCCAATTACAGAGAATGACATTAATAGCAAATGTAAGGATAATAAAAACACCATTTTATTTAAAAGCCCTTAGTCCCTTGTGCCTCTCCCCCTTCATTTAGTCTCTCATTGGTATTTTTAAGTTTATTAAACATTTGAGAACCAAGTACTGTTCCAAGTAAAAATTCCTTAGAGATGATATATACTACTTTAAAGTAAGAATTTAATTGCATGTGTACATAAAAGGGATATTACACAAGGAGAGGAAAGCTCTGGACCATTAATGTTAAGAAACAATTAAATAACATTAAAAAAATGTTAGTATTTTTCACTACATACAACTTGTGTAACTTAGAATTGCTGACAAATTCTTTTTGATCACTTAACCAGAAAATGATATTAAAACATGTAACAAATAAATATAACAGAGATAAAACATTCTTTTTTCCAATATGTTAAGCTGGAACTATTAACTTCACAATACCCGTAAAGAAAATGGCATTAAACCAGGACAAGTAAAATTGTTCATAATCAGGATAAAAAATTCCCAATAAATAAATCACTTGAAAATTGCTTATTTCCTTTAAAAATATCTCTTATCTAAGAAATAGGAGACAAAAATATGACCTTTACAATGCCCATAAAAACCATTTGGAAGAGATACTTAATAAAGTAATAAACAAATTTATGCAAAAAAAAAAAGTAATTTTGTACTATTGGTTTCTTGGGGGAGGGGGGGAAGCATAAACCATAAAGTTGAAAACTCTTCAGTATTTAAGCAGTGCAAAAATTATAACATTGTAAACAAATAAGACAGACATAAAATTCAAAAGATACCAACAACTAATATTTTCTGCTAAATGAATACAATCTTTAAATAAGACATATATTTTGTTTGACAATTTTTCTAAATATCCAAGTATGCTAATGAATAATGTATGAAATCTAGATTAGATCAGTATTTGATTCAACACACTGTTTTGATCCTAGTTGTAACTTGCAGGTTAAAACATAATCAAATTTTTCATACACACACATATATATATTATATATATATATATATATGGCATTTAAGTTTTATCTACTAAATATAATAACTATCATTTGATAAAGACTATCAGAGACATGTTAAAATCATTTTTAAAATGTTCAAGAAGGTATAAGAAACTGGCAAGACTTGTAAGGTGTGAAAGATAAGCACTGCAAAGGCAACAGAAATTTGTTTGTGTTTTTTTGTTAATTTAATTTCATAGAATTATAATTAAGATAGAAGCTTTTCAAAGTATACTGACACACCCTATATATTAAACTATATATAATATATGGACAATTTTTAGTAAACTATACATGAAAAATGTTTGAAACAATATACATGTAACATTATTAGTTAAGTATACAATTTAAAATCAAAAATGATATGAAAAATATACACAATTGCTCAGTGAAATGTCCAAGTCTATAAATGAATGATTTTATGACTTAAAAAGAAATTTGAAATTACTCACCCAAACTAAATATATTGTACAAAATCACTTATACATTAACTAATGATATACATTTTCTCTCTCTCAGCAAATTATATATGAATATACATTTCGCAACTTTTACAATTTCAAATCATGAAATCACTTAGCAATAACTATTGTTACAATTTAAGAATGAGAAAACAAAAATAAAATATTTCTTTAATAGCACTCTTTCGTAATTTAAATGTTACATAATGAATGTAATACACACACAATAGAAATGCAAAATTAAAACTCTTAAAAACAAAACACAAAAATTTAACCAAAAATAAAAATAAAATACTAGTTACAAGAATTAATACACAGGATTTTTCTTTACTCATAACTAACAATTACTCTAACAGCTATTAACATTTTGATAAAAATATCAAGAAACCATCCATAAATCTCTAATCATTTAAAAACTTTGTTCAGAAATTTCATAAACTTACTGAGTATGAAGTAAAATGTGCATGTTTTAAAATACACATTTTTCACACACATCAAGGATTATCTCGATTTTCACACTATGTTAAAAGTAATGGTTCATGACTCATACTTTTTTATTTTTTCCTTCAACATATCATTTTCAGCCTGCAAACGAATAACATCTTCCTTCAATGAATTGTTTTCTTTTTCCAGGTATGAAGCTCTAAGTACAATCTGATTTTCTTTCAAACGTCGAGCCTCACGTGATCTTTTGGCTGCAATATTATTCTTATGACGCCTAGCCCAATACTTATCATCTTTGAGGTTATCAGGAACAAAATTCTTGCGAGACTTTTTAATTATTGGTTGTGGCTTCAATTCATCATCTGGGAAGACTGTTGATGCAGGATCATAATGCTTATGCCCAGGAGGAGTGGCTAATGCCAAATCTGAAGGGGAGAATTTACAGTCAACTGAATACGTTCTTGATCTTTTCTCTGAAACCTCAGGAAAACTTTGCATTGAATCTGAAGGAGCTGGAGAACATAAAGGAGACGATTCATCTGTGGGACACATACCTGGAAAAATAATTATATTACAATTTATGATTGCAATAGGAAAGTTAACAACACTGACTAATAAAAGACAAAGATTTTCTTTGTTGTAATTATTTAATCTCAAAGCATCTCCATAACAAAACACAATCAAGACCATTATGGTTTGACGAGTCAATAGATTTGTTAAGGTTATTCTTTCCTGTTATCTGTGTGTGTGTGGAATATAATTCAGTTAAAAAACATGGCATTAAAAACTGATGTATTCCAAAACCTGAGCAAGCACTTCAAATTATTCAAGGACACAAAAAAGAAACTATATATTGCTTTCTCTTAAATGAAGGAGAACAAAATTATCCATACAAAAGATTTTTACTTCAGCTAAAAAATAAGTCTTATCTAACAATATTCAATAGGGCATGCATGTTTTGTCTATAATATCAATGAAAATTGCAGCATTATAAAAATATTTCAAGACAAGCTTCATAAATTTCAGACTACATACAAATAAAATATATACTACGTTGCAGCAAGTTTTATTTAAATACAATGTTCGAAGATGTAAACTTAAAAGAAAAAAATTTTAAAAGGGATCTTTAAGGAATATTTACATTATTTATAGAAAACACATTAGAATATAATAGAAATACATTAAGAAAAATGAGAAGGGGGAAAAAATTCAGCTACAAATACAAATTATATAATGGTCATTTTAAATTGACTGCAACAATTAACAGTGAGTGAGTGAGTGAATATTAAGGTCACACTGTTCAGCTACACGAGGGCTTTTGGCAACAGACCATGTAATTTTGAACCATGGTCAAGTGACGTAGGTGACACCTGAGCTGGCACCTCCTCTCCTAACTATCCCACCAATGGGAGGACATTTGAGCTCTCAACAGATTTAGCGTGCATTGCTACCCTACATGGCAGGTCTTTAGTGGTACTGGGCTCGAACTCATGACAAGGCCAGCCACGATCCATTACCTTGACCACTCGGCTACTGCGGCCACACAACAATCAACAGATTTCAAGGCTACAATTTTAATGTTGATTCAATCAATAGTTTCAGTTGTACTTTTAAAAGATAAGGAAAATGCAGAAATAATGAACACCGGAATGATTTCAGTTTTTTCAGAAGAATTTCTGAATATTTGCGCCCCCCCGCCCCCCCATTTTTAAAAGCTGGACATAAGCACAAAATTCTCTATGATTTTCTTTTTTAAGGATGAATTTCATATCAAAGGAATTTTCCATTGGAAACCTTCACTTTACTTACAAGAGTAATGAACTATTTATTAAACATAAAATAATTACATCTCACTAAATATCAAACCTTAACATTCAGTCAAAGCATATATGACGCAAAAGCAGTCAAATTTAACAACACAATATTCTACAATTTTATATATATATAGTCTAATTATCTACAAATGAGAGATGAACATCCAACAATCAAAATCGAAAAACACATAGACAGTAAGGAAACACAATGAAGGACAAAGGAGCAATCGAAATATATATATATATATATATATAATGGGCAGCTAAGCCTTTACAGACATGGCAAGTCCCCAGGGGTTAGAGCCATTACATTGGTGGCACCATGTAGTGATGGCTCAAGCTGCAAGATTCTTGACACTTGAATTTATTCAATTTCATGATTTAATTAAGCCGAGAGTTCCAGAACCAAATTGATACTCAAGGGATCTTTAACAAGCCACATAATCATATGACATGTGTACCTACAATTGTCACACCCAGAAAATCTACAGACTCCGCAACCTTAAGCTTACGAGATGGGCATGCAACTTATAAGTCACTAAGATGACAAATAAAATAAATATCTAGATCACTGAATTCTAAATGGGTCTGATAACAAAAATAGTACTCGCCCTTTAGGTTATGATTAGAATAACTTGAACATAGAAACTACAGTTTGACATGAATTTTTACACAGAATTTACAGGAAAACAATTGAACTGAAAGTACGCATTTGTAATGCATTTGCATCGGTAACTGCACAAATGCTTCAGAATGTATGCCACCTAGATGTTGTTCATGTGACCAAGGGAAGTCTTACCCTGTATTATAGTGTCAGGGAAGAGATCTATCGCAAAGAATTTTGTAATACATTTCTTCATTTACATACCACATCTTATAAAAATGTCTTGAATATGAAAAATGTTTTACACATATGTTAAATTATCTTTGAAAAATATAATAAAAAAGATAATCTTTACATATTTATTTTAACATTTATAACTATCTTTTTTTAAAAAACTTGACACTTTTATCACTTTTATTTTCATATTTTACTTATTTTATCAATACACCTATTATATTACTTCCATAGAAACAAGTAATATAAAAAAAAAATAAATCAATTCCTACTAAGGTCAACAAAGAAAATTTTATTTTAGCTAATTTTTATTAGAGTTACAATTAATATAAATGTTAAAACATATGACAAATTCACAACATTTAGTGACAAAATATAAAGTTATTTTTCTGACAATTTTTTTTCTATGTACTATGTATGTTTTATTTTTATTTTTTGTTTGTTCGTTACTGTTTATTTATTAACTAAATTTTTAATTATTATAGTAAAAAAGTATAGTAAAACAGAAATTACATTCTCAGAAAATAGGCCATTCCAGGTGGAATTCGAGCCCATGACCTTTGGATTTTTCCATTGCGCTACAGGGAATGAGCGATTTTCCTTTCTATATATGCTGTTGGACTATTATTTTTGTTAACATATTTTTTAATTTAATAAATGACTTTATATTTGAAAAAATTGTTTATTATCAAATGTCACCCACTACAAGTTTTAAAAAAATAAAAGCGCAATGTCTATATATTATGCTTTATTATTAATTGCCATCCTTATTTTCTATGCCTTTTATACTTCAAGCATTCTCTAAAGTTACAAAAGTAATTTTAATTTCAAAGTATTTTTCCATTGTTTACTGAACATAATATAATTTTATATTACATTTTTTCATTTACATTCTACTTATTAAAATATTTCTTTAATATTAAATTCATTTTACACACATATTTAAAATAAGGAACATAACATAATTAACCATATATTATTTTTAAAAAATATAAATAAACTGATGATCTTTTAATTTTTTTTAAAAAAGGTTGTTCACTTTTATCAATTTTATTTGTCATGCTTTATGTTTATTTTATCAATGAACATATGAGTGTTAGCATTTTTTTATTCTGAAAAATATACAATATTTCTTAAAACTGCAATGCAAAGAAATTTCGAAAAAGTATATTTTACTGAAGCTTTTACTTATATAAGTACAGAAAGCCCGTGCAACGCCATGCCATACAGCTAATTTCTTAGAATTAAATCACAAATTCAATGCAACTATTAGAGATAACTTTATCTTGAGAATACATTATCTCTTAATTACGAGTTGAAGGGTATCCCAAGAAAAAGTTTTGACAATCACTGACACAATACAACTATAATTAAAATTTATAAAATATGAACATATTGAGAGACAAGGAAAAGAAATGTCACATAAAAATGAATTTGTTTAAACACTTTAAGCTAAATAGTCCATATATTTACCAGATAAAAGAATATTTGAATTTTCCTCTGGTGGTATTTGAATCATAGGCCCATTTTCATTTATGTTTTGCTCCAAGTTCTCCAATGTATGGAATCCATTGTCAGGACTATTACCCAAAACACTATCCAAATCAATAAAGGCTGTTTTATATTCATCCCATAGATTGGGCCCCAAGAAAGCAGCAGAAGCATCTGGGCACACTTCAGTAAAATCTTTATCATCTTTACCAACTTGATTCACTGAAAAACATGATAGTTTCACACAATTAATACTAATATATTTTAACTTTACTACTTTAAAGAATAATTTATTTTAATATCTTACTCCTTTCCATTCAAATAAAACAACCGGTTAAGAATAAAATGTTTCAAAATTTGTCTCAAAAACCTAAATGTGAAACTGAATTTTAATACATATTTACACAGAGTATAATCAAACTTTTTAAGGATGCAGCATGATAAAAACAGAAACATATTACACTTATATAAATTTAATATATAAATTAGCAAAAACATTCAGAGTTTGCATCCCAATATTAGGAAAAGACAACCTTAAAATAAACTTATGTTTGAATGAAAAAAAGAAAAAAAAAAATGCTCTATATTTAAAGCCATTATTTACATTTTTGCATCAAAACTGGTCAGAAACTGATTCTAGTCTACCATGGAATAAAGGGGTCACTAGTGGGAATTTTATTTAAGTTAAAAAAATATCTGGAACATTAAACGTAAAGATAAAGATACAATATGAATAACAAAAAAGCTGTAAAAGAAGGAAATTTTGCTTGCATTATTCTTGCAATGATATAAAGCCTAAGGGGTGCATAAACAATTTTTTGACACAATTTTGGGGAGATTTTTATTTTTAACATTTAAAATGTTAAGACTAATTTTTTAATTAACATGACAACTTTGTTCCTGGATTATAAGTATGCACTGTTCTTTCTAAGATAGAAAATCTTTCACAAAATTTCAAAGGGTATATTGCTTGCTATTCCTCTTTCACTATTTTTCCTGAGACATGTTAGCATTTAGAGCTTTTTAAAGCAGACCCAACCTCAACATTTCATTA
The DNA here is from genome assembly GCA_019973955.1 of Trichonephila inaurata madagascariensis. Taxonomy (NCBI): domain Eukaryota; kingdom Metazoa; phylum Arthropoda; class Arachnida; order Araneae; family Nephilidae; genus Trichonephila; species Trichonephila inaurata. Next base: position 611,461 of record BMAV01000289.1, read on the forward strand.
GTAAAACATTAGGTAATTTAGAAGAATACTTTGAAAAGTATACATGCAACACATCTGTTTTATAATTTTTTCAAGGAATGCAGTAGTAGTTTTTGAAATATAATGAATGGCTTCATCTTGAGGCAGTTTTTACTCTTTGAAAGTTATAAGAATAAAGAAATGGAACTTCTGTAAATATCAGGCATAAAATATTCTCTTAATAATATAAGGAGTTGATTTTAACATTATTTTCTATATTCTTTTTTTATTTCCTCATTACAACAGAAACCTGTAACAATCATAAAATCTTTACTGAAATTTTCTTTGCATTTTTGGAATGAGATTTAGGACTGATATTTTTATATCCAGCTGTCTCCTTGCAAATTATACATGCATTTATAGCGGCCAAATCTGGAATATTAAAAAAAAACTTGAGCTGGTTAATATCTAGATCAGAACTTGGTTGAGTATTTTCTATCTGGTCCATAACATTAATACCATATTTAGTCAAATTGTAGAAATTTACCACTTAGGGTGTCTTTTTCCCCGATTTGATTTCCAGTGTTGGGTACTAGGGTACTTAGGAAAATGATATTTTTGTTCTTTTTTCTTTGCTAAGATGTAAATATAACAAAATCATGCTTATCAAATCTTATCACACAATCCTCATACATTTTACTAATTTCAGAAAAGTAAAGAAATAGCCTCCTATTAAGGTATCTTCTAGAGTTACAGTACGGCTTAATCAAGCAAAAAGAAGTATGTTTACCCTACTGTTCCACTGGCTTAATTTCATCTTTTCCCAAATAAGGATATTTGTTTAAATATTTTGACTGCCTACATCAATTGTAAGCTACAAGTTAATGCCTAATTTACATAGCTTCATAGGCATATAATGAATAATCAGCAGAAATTTTTCACGGGGAAACAGTAGTTTATCCCTTGTTACATTTTCACTTGATTTACAATACATCAAATAGTTATTTATAAATGTATTCCAAATATATGGAAAAAGACAATTAACTAGTTTGTAGTCTTTGGGATATCATTGATTTCATGCTCAAGTGCAAATTCTTCATAACTTCCAAGGATTCTGTCCCTATACCTATTGTTTGGGTAAAAAATATTGAGCCTTAGGATTCTCTCCATAAACTCAAAACAGGAATAACTTTTGTAGCCAAAGCTCAATGAGTATAAATTAATTAAAGAAAGTGTCTAATTCTTTGAGTGACAAACACCAAATTAGAATTGATGATTTCACATGTGTTTCTTCTTCAGCCATACTATTAAATGTAACAATATATAATTCATATTGAATCTTCACGCACTGTTTGGGCTGGATCAAAACTATTTTTCTCTTTGCACACTAAGTTGGTTCAGCTACTTCTCATAAGACATTCTACTGATGCCGTTTAGCACCCACTATTTCCAAAATTGAGCCATCGTTCACCATTTCTCGATATGTTAGATTTTTCTTGCTTTAGGTGCATCTACAGCCCTTTATTCCACTTTAGGAAACAGTAGCAGCAACAGGAAAAAGTATTTCCTTGATATACATTTTTTACTTTCAATTTCCTTGTTTCATGAATAGACTCTCCATCATACATACATAGATGTAAATTTGATTAACTGGTAACAGAAGGAACAATCCAGTCATTATTGGATAAATTAGATTTAGTTTTGGCATGAAATTTTTTTTTTATTAAGTTTGATTTCTTAACCAGAATTACCAGAATTTTCAGCACCTTATCTTTCATTAGTTTTTTCGTTACTTAGTACCAATGCTTCTATGCAAAATTATTCTTGGGTTACAAAATACACAGGTCAAAATACTAAAAGTATAAAAAAAAATGACGTCAGATATATTTGTTTGTTGAAAGACAACATTTCTAATACAAAAGAAATGCACAAACAGTCAGATGCCTCATGAAAACTACAAACATATGTTTTTACTCCTTTCCTCTCTCCAAGCCCCCTCCCTCTGACTTTTATGATAAATAAAAATCCCCTTTCCACAAGTGCATCTCATTGTTGTCATACCAATATCTGCTACATGCACTTTTCAACATTTTGACTATTATGACTAGTTTACTAACCAAATTTTAGTATAAAAAGACTGCTATATGACTCCAAGCCATATACAATGAACTGTGATTGCTAAAATAAAATATGTTACAACATGCATCAGCCAGAATATCATCAAATAAAAATATCTTACAGTCTCAAATCTCAAAGTTATACTTTTTGCTCATTGCAGATATTGTTTTGACAATGATGATCTGTTTATCTGTATATCATAAATAACTAAAAAAGCTATGATAATAGAGTGGCAAAGGCAATTAATTATGTGGATACAGTCAAAATGACAAGCAATGTAATGTTAGGTACAAACTATAATATTGGTAAAAATAATTATCTGAAATGAACAGAAAAAAAAAA
>BMAV01000289.1:614278-649718 GCA_019973955.1 Trichonephila inaurata madagascariensis
CACAATGTAATTTAAAATATAATACCAATGGTAGTTTGTGTAAAAGTCAGAAAATATTTCTAGACTTCCTTTACATGACCTAATTTATAGGTACATAGAACAATGACATTTACTGAACATTTGAAAAAGTCATTATAAAAATAAATATTGTTATATATAAAAGCACAATATATATCAATTACCCAATGTAACCCTCCCCCTACCCCCAAGTTTATTTTTCTTAAAATGAGATAGAATTCTAAGTAAAAAACTTCATTTTTTGGAATGGTATAATACTTTTGTCAGGACATTAAAACATTTCATATTTTGATATACTCTAATATAATGAAACTAATCTTTAATCATTATGATACCCACCAAATAGGTTTTGGTGACAAGTAGTTTTCTATCAAAACTGCCTAGAACTATAAAAAAAGGGGCTTCTAAAGAATTGAATAATGATTGAAATTTAATATAGCAGGTGAAAACAATATAATTATGTATGTTTGAAAAATAATTTTAAAAAGTGAAATAACAAGAAATGTACTTTTTACAGAGAATGAACCCAAAAAATATGAGCACCAAGGAAAAAAATAAAATTTGAGGATTTATAGATGCCAAAAAAAAAAAAATTAAAAAACCGTTGCAGTAAAAAAATTTTGCACTAATTTGATATGTGCCAAGTTGTTGCTTATGTTTGCCAAGTTGGGCGATAATATTACAATATGGTTACCTTGATTTTTTTTTTATTCTGTGATAGCCATGGGGGAATTACATATATTATAGTTCATTTCTAATGGGGATTTTTCCCCATGGATACCCTATTAAATTCAGATGATTTTAGTTTGATTTCTTTAACCTGTTTTATTCCAATATATTTGTTCAAATTTGAGAAGAATCATTTTTTTTCTAAAGTTAATTAAACCTAAACAAACTAAATATAATAAAATTCGAAAATTTTTTATATTTTATATAAGAAATCTGAACCATCCTCTAAATAGGACACTGGGATATAGGGGATAATAAAATTTGAATATTTTTTAATATTTTCTTCAAAGATGAACAGCAATGTCCGAGTATAAAATGTTACTTTATTTGAATAATACTTTTTATTTTACAAGACAGTTCACTTTTCAGTTGAATTTCACTCTAATCTTGGGGGAAAGGTTGAAAGCAAGCCTGACAAAGTGTTTTGTCACATTACGTTTTTGGTTTTCCTTTGCAGCCCTCTCTTTGACCTTGTTTTCTTTTGCTTTAGTAAAAAATGACCAACACTATCTTTTACAGATGTCTTATTTTGCACCTGAAGGTACAGTCGAGATCCTAAGTATACCCCTTGTTCTTATTAGTTTTTTTCATTAACTGTTGTTACAGCTCTTCGGAACTCCTCCAAGTTTGGGACTTCATTCTTGCTGAGAGTTTTGTGAATTATCCAGATGTTTACCATAGCCATATACAGTGAGCACATAAAAAGGGACTAGTACCACTTTTCCCCATGAATTTTAATGGAATAAAGTCCAGCCAATCAGTCATGGTAATTCACATCGCCCATATGTTGTAAGAATTTATCAAATTTTCGGCCTCTTTACATTAACTTTATCTTTGTGCCCTCATATTCGCCTCCAAATTTTATATAATGATTACTGAGCATGGCAAACACATTTTACTTTGAGAGTTTGATCCTGGGCATGCTGACTTTCAGTTCCATTGTCCACAAGGTGTAAATAAGATTTCAACTTTTGGAAGCGGTTTTGTGACGTCATTTTTCACCAGGGTAATGCCAAGGTCTTCAGCATCTAACCAGTAGTCATGTTCACAGCTATTTGAATGAAAACCAGTTAGAAGCAAAATTTCTATAAAAACATGTATTTCGTTAACAGTGGCTAAGAAATTGTGCACATTTTTTACATCTGCTGCATATTGCAGTTTCTTTTACGATGAGATCGTAAACTTCACCGGAATAAAACTGCTCAAAAAGCTCTGTTGGAATTCTATCTTTCAATGCAGTTTCCCTCTGCTTGAGCAAGCCACTTGCAGTTGATTCAGCCTGTGTTTCCCATTTTATATATTGTGGTAATTTATTTTTTATCCAAGATGACTGGTGTCTTTTAGCTTTATTTTCTGTTCTTTGTTCTCGAAACACCAGAGCTTGTGAGGTTCACACTGGAAATTATCTCCAGTTCTAACCCCAGAGACCCAGGAACATCATTTACAATAATCTCCCTAGTAATTACTTCATTCACATCCCCTTAATCTTCCTCAGTTAGTTCATTGATATTGGGTGGTAACACAGGAATTTCAAGATCACTCTCATCTGAATCTAAACTAGTTAATAACTCTCTAATGCTTCCCCTAACTTTAGAAACCTTTGCACTGACATAACTAATAATAATTTCCCTTCTAGTGTTTCACCGCTGCTTATGCAGAAAGAAGGGAAATTATTATTTTTTTTACTTGTTATAAAGAGAGAAAGAATGTGTCAATTGCATGCTTATCGCCTCACTGTCCTATTGAGAGGACAGTTAAAAATAATGTGCTAAAACATACCTAAGAACAATATAGCTCTAATTAACCACCAAGACGATAATGAAAGGGTACTAACACATAAAAGATTCCCAGCCAAATGTCCAAAGTAAACTAAAAAAAGAATTCTGAAACTGCAGAGATGATACAAATCATGCGCACTAATGGGATGAATATGCAAAATGTCTAGAGGAAGGAGGAGGGGGAGAAACACACAACTCATTCTAGCAGAAGAGAATAAATACATACCCCTACATATTCTAACCAACAAAATATTTGCTTGCAACAATGATTTCCACATATTTTCCAGTTGTCCTCTAAATAGAACAATGGGATAAAATGGGCTAAAACCATTTTCATCATATTCGCTAACCACGTTTTGTTGTATCGGTCTTCTGCTGTACTTTCGAATATGGATATTTTGGACATCACTGGTGAGTACCAGGATATGAGAACTCAGCATTTAATTATTACAGAACCAAAAAGATTGCAGAGTTCCCACTTTTGGTCCATTTTGTTTTTGAAAAGTTCCAACTTCTTTTTCTCATTCTTGATTAAGATTTTGTTGATTTCAGCCATCATAAAATGTGATAAATGTGGAAGCGGAATGAAAACTGTTTACTGGAAAGACAAGAAGTTTGATGGGCGAATGTTTTATTGCTGATCTTACTGTGTAAATTTTTCCTGCCACAATAGTAAATCAATCGGGCATAATTCTTTTTTCACTGGCAGGAAACTGTGAATTTCTACCATTTTACATTTAATTAATGAATTTTTCAAAAGTTCTTTGTTCTATGAAATTTATAGGGAACTCTGAATTTTTTCATAAGCTGTTGCAGATTGGTGCAATTATGAGTCCGATGTGTTAATCGATTTTATTGTGATAAACACAGAGAAGATGGGTGGAAAGGGTAAAACTGTGGAAATTGACAAGAGCAAAATTGTGAAAAGGAAATATAATCAGAGATATTTCATAGAAGGGCAATGGGTTTTTGGCGGATTAAAACATGAAATGGACTGGTTTCCTGGTTGCAGTACATGACAGAAAGGCAGAAATAGTACTTGATTTTATTGATTCATGGATTGAACCAGGAACAACTGTTATTTGCAACTGTTGGAAATCTTATGAAAGAGTGTGAAAAAGAGGTAATGAACAGCTAACCATTAACCATTTGCTCGAATTCGTTGGTTCTGAGACTGGCGCTCATACCAATATGACTGAAGTTACCTGGCATCACTTCAAAGCTTCCATGCCTGAATACAATCGACAGGGAAGACTTGAAAGATATATCGTCTGGTCTATGTTTAGGAACATTTGTTTCTCATTAAAAGAGGATCCTTTCCTCAAATTTATTGAGACAATCCATTCAACTGATTGGGCTAACTGGCATATCATTTTTTTTGGGGGGGATCCAAGGAATGGAATTCATAACCTTTCATAACATTCCACAATTAATCATTATTTTTTTTTACAGTAAATTTTTTTCATCCTGAGATTTTTTTTTTTAATTTTATCTTTTCAAACCATACCTTTTTCATAGATTTTTTTAAATCAATGTATAGATTTGTTTACTTGTTTCAGCTTTTACTCTGGCATTTATGAATTTCTCATTTTTTTTTTAAATTCTAGTATTTATCTTTTTCTATGATGTTCTTCCCAAAAAATTAAATAAATTCTTAATTATTTCACTTTTGTCTTGATTAAAAGCTTATGCAATTTCACCATCTTTAAAACTTTCATGAAGAAAAAGCAATTCCTTAAAAATATATTCGTGTCAATTTGTTACAGCTAGCTTAGATTTGAAATCACTTGGTAACAAATTCTTATTTAGTGCGATTTCAGAATCGTGTCAAAAGGTGTTCAGTGTGACGTTTACCAATAAATTAGCTCAAAATATAAGAATAATAAGTTGAAGCCAAAAGAACAATTAAAAAATAAGGAAAAAAAAAAAAAACAGGAAGGTACAATCATGGATTGTGAAAAAATTATGAAAGCATTTATCAAAAGTAAAACAGAGCAGAAATGTACAATTTGCCACTAGTAAAAAGAGAAAGATTTACATCTGAAAAAATTTATAATGGCAATGCAAATTAGTACCACAAGATCTGCAATAAAAAGTTCAATCTTTCAATTTCATACTTTTTTAGAAACTACTTTTGTGTCTCTAACACATTTTCCACATTTCATAATGGCCCAACTCAGCCAAACTTAAACCATGATCGAAAAAAAATCTGGAAGCTCAGAAAACGTAATTAACTAGAAGTCTGAATAGGGTAAACATTTTGATCCATAATAATGAAACATGCTGGCCTCATACTCTTTTTTAAAAAGCTAATGGTACTCACCAGTAATTTTTGAGATATTCATCATTGCACAGAAAAAATTCACAAAATTAAAACAATACTGTAACAATAGCATCTAGGATGGAAAAAGTAATTTTTTTTTAAAAAATCGAATTAATTACCGTAAAATCCAGCATATAACGTGCACTTATACTTTAGAGCTGCAATTTTTGATTTTTAGGTATATTCGTCATATAACGCACACCCCCTTTTTTACGAAGAAACCTAATGTATTTATGCAATGCTCTTATGTTTTGAAGTCATATATTTGAGGTATTATCCCAGACTTTTGACAAAATAGTTTTCTTCTAGAACTAAAACTCTATTAGTTCATAAAGCAAGTTGTTCCTTTTATACAAATAGTATGTAGATACATGTGGAAGTAATTTTTTTTTATGCTCATCTTTGTTATTTTTAAAAAGCTATCATTTTTTTACCCAGCGAATAACAGGCCTCCTTAAGTTTCTATCTTATTTTTTGTGTTAAAAGTGTGCTTTATATGCTGGATTTTGATATTCATGTGATCAAAATTTAATTAATATTTTGAATAATTTTAAGTAAATTGCAAATTAAAATCTAAGGAAAAACCAGTTTAAAAAAAAATGGTTAAGTAAAATAAACCGTACTGTATATTAAAACCAAATGCAAGCAAATAAATTCTAGGCCAGAATAATTGTCCAAATTGGTCCAAATTTTGGCGGAAAAAAAGCAGCCGATTCGACAATTTCACCAAAAAATAATACACTTCTAGAAATGCAACCCTTTAAGCTCATAAGAAATGTCACTTCTTTTAAATAAACAGTATTTTGATAGATGTAGAAGTCTAATTTTTTTTTTCTAGGTTCCTTTTTTTCATTTTTAAAGCTCTTATTTTTATACCCGGCATATAAAGCAGACCCGGTAAATTCCTATTATAGCCCACCCCCTTGGCGAAGATTTTTTTTATCCGTGCCAAAATGGCGCCAAAGTGCGATTTTCAAACTCCAACCGACGGAACTGGGGAAAATATGACGTTTTTCCGGAAGAATGGTAAATGAATAAAAACAACTGAAATTGAACTGTTCAGCGAAGCATATGACAGGCATACTAAAAAAAGTTCAAACCATACAGACCTCTCGGCAAAACATGTACCAGTCAACGACTGTATTTTTATTCACTTTCACATCATGCACAGCAAACTCATTCGTTGACTTTCCAAAAAAAATGACGCGTTAAAATTAAAATATCACACATACTCAAATGACTCTTAGAGAACCACGTACCTTTTCTTATACTCTTGCAAATATCATGCGGATTCTCTCCTCCTTTCATACGGCATCTCCATTCATATCCATCAATCGTTCCCTTCCTTTCTCTCAGAACCATATCTTTTCCACATTTAGGACATTCATACCTGCTAGAAATTAAATTTTCACGCATACACCATTCAAGCAAATTCATTTGTCCCCTTTCTTCCAATAAAGCAAAAAAAGTAAAAGTTTAATTCGTACGGCGACTCATTCTCACAAACCGGTACTCACATGTATTCTAAAACGATCGTTCAACCGTGCAAAAGATGGAAATGGTTCAATTTGTCTGTATATATCGGTTTTAGGGTTGCCACAGTTAACGTAACTAACGTTAATATTGAATGGCAGAAACCTAACGGTCAAAAAGCAATGTAATTTGAATTTAAAGATGAAAAGGAAGGGTAAATAGCTTGGCGAACTTATCGCCCTGCTTGGCGACAAAAAAAAGTTCAAAAACCGGGGGTGAGCTAAAATAGGAACCAACCAGCAGACCCATAAATTTCGATCTTATTTATTATGTTAAAAGTGCGCGTTATATGCCAGATTTTATGGTAATCACATTATTCAGATTACAGCAATAAAATTAAACTTATAAAAAATTATGGTTATACATGTAAATACAACAAAACCACAATAGAGAACGACAAAAATCAAAGTAAGCAAGCATATTGTAAATTTAACATGCAACATAGCAAAAACAACAATTTGGTAGATAGTGTAGTAATATCAAATCTCATAAATTAACCCAATAAACAAAGGCAAAATCCTAATTTTTTTGTCACACCATAACTATTTTTAAAAATGTGTCAAGATGGCATTGTGGTGCAATTTTAAAGTTTGAAAGTCTAGTCAACATGAAACAAGATGTCATCTCATCTGGAAAGAAAAAAGATGGAAACATTGCTGTTGATTAAAATACTAATACAGGATGAATTATTGTTGTGAATTTTGAGAAAAAAAAGTCCAATTACATAATAGGATTAAAAGAAATAGGAAGAAAAACTGACTTGAGCAGGGACATCATTCAGATTTATATTTCTGTTAACTCCAGTTAAGATTAAAAATCAAAATCAACTTTTTATACTGTAACCAAACACTGTTAAACTTTTTGTTGAAAAAATACCTATTCTTTTTTTTTCCTTTTACACAATATCATAAAAATGAAATGTGTTCTTTTTGACAAAGAATTATGTAGATTTTTTTCTTTTCTAACCACAACTGGAGTTGAGTTTAAAAAAAAAAAAGAAATCAGAAATTTCTTTAGTAGTAAAAACTGTTCAACTTTTTATCAAAAAAATGTTCAGTTTTTCACTCCCCCCCCCCCCGATAATTTTATGAAAATCAAATGAAATTTTTGATGAGAATAATAAATATTACATAAAAAGGTAGATCAGATCAAACATAAATTAATAGGAATACAAATTAACTGATTAATAATAATTAATCAGATAATTTGTATGCCTTGAAAAAAAATGGTTGATATCAAATAAGCACGTAAGAAACTACAGTATCAACTTCTCCAAATACCTAATCGTAGTTTCTAGGTAACTGAAGATTAAAATCGTGCTACTTAAAATATTTCATTATTATTTCAGGATCTTCAACTTCAAAGGTAAAAAGTGTTATTGTTTTCATAAAAATATTCCTCAGTAATTCATTTCAGACTAAATTCGTTGTTTCACTTAAAATAGGATGCTGAGTGCCCAGATAGGTATTTCGCAATAATGTCCTTGAACGTCAACTTCAACATTTCGTTAGTTACGAAGTTCATCCAGCTTAAAAATGTTACGTAAAACGCTTTCAAATCAAATATTTTTCAAAATTATAGAAAAAAACAAAATTATGAAACAGAAAAATTATTTTACATTAATTTTAAGAATGAATGAAAAAATTACCTTGTAGTGGATGAGACAAATCTCGAGTCTGTAAGATATTTTGAAGTGTCATTCGACAAACACTATAATCAGGCTCCATATTAATATCATCCATCAAGTTTTACGACAAAAATCGTTAAAATTTGATCAAAATAATCAAAAAATTACTAGAGAGAAAAGTAAATACGCAGTACAGAAACTAATACAAAACAAAAATTCACGAACTTGGTCACATGCTATGCGCAATGTTTCACTTTTCATATTTTGGCCTTTGCTAATTGAGCCCTCTGGCGCGTAAAACGAAACAGACACGCACTCTGTTTTTTATTTTAGCATCTTAATAAAAATAAAAATAAAATATATATTACATGCATAAAAAGAGCCATTAGATAAAAAAGGAATATATCTTTCGCTATGGAATGGAAGACAGAACAATTTAAGAAAAGTGTCGCTATGGAGAACGTCGCATAAGAAACAGTGACCTTACAATTCTTGGAGACAGAATTTCCCCGAGGATTCTTATCAAGGGCATAATTTAAATGTATTTAGTACCTCGGATACAATGTGAATAACAACTTAGAATAAATCATTACAGTAATTAAACAAATTCTGATATCACCTTAGCTCATATGATCCAACATTTCTCAGTGCATGCAAATAAATCTTAAAAACTTTAGACAAAATGAAATATAAAATTATATTGAAAATGAAAATTAAAAAAATTTATGCAATAGCAAAAAAGATATATATTCTTAAATTGAACTGAGATAATTAGAAAAATTGATAGAAATTAATTTTTGCTATTAAATATAAAATGTAAAATCATTAGCGTAAAAAATACAAGATAATAACGTTTTGATTTAACTTTTGTATTGTATATAAATAGCAAATACAGTAGTCCACAATTTTGTTCAAATTTTTTAAAAATTGCTCGCAGCTGGAGGTTTAAATTGAATATGTTTATGTTATGATTTAATGAACTAATTATCAGTTAACTGTGCATTTGGAATTACTAATGGACCATGTTATCACAAGCAACCAAAAGCCAAGAACGTTTTAAGGCCAGGGCCAACTGGATCTTGGCCCAGGCCCCCGGCTTTGGACAGGTACTTCGTTTCATTCTTGACTCGCTCTCAATAAGATAAAGATCCAAATAATTTTAACTGTTAAATATTATTGGCAGGGTATTTTATCTGAACAATTGGGAATTTCGAACAATATGCCATCTGTCAACAGAGACAGGATTGCGTTATTATATCATGTCCATCGTCCGTGGCCAAAGTGTTCGTGAATCAGTGCCAATTTAAGCTCATTTCGGGCCCTGGGCGTAGAAAATCTATATGTCCCCTTGCCACTGGAGTATCGAAATTTATATCTAGAATATCTGGTCCAGTCCAGCTTATCCAGCTGGGCGCCCACACCAAGCGCCCGATGCATAAACTGGCCCAGTCGCGAACTAAGACTTATGACCATATACCAACATTTAGGTGAAAGACGGCCGTCGGTCGAGTCAGTTTTTGGCTAGGCTTTTGAGTCACGGGCATTTATTGGTTACGGGTTACCACTGGTATAAATATTTGACAACGTATGCTATATACTATCTACTTAAAAGGTTCGCTGGTAAAGGGCTCAGGACGTCACTGCCAAAAGCAAAATTCCATTTTGAATTTTGAGGCTTGTTATGTACATTACAAATATAAGAATATCTTCTCTCTCAAACCACATCATTTGAACTCTAAAGTCTTTTAATAAGTTTAATAATTTTGTAAGGCATTAGCCCGTGGGTGATGTCCTACTCCTACGTTTTCCTCGTGACCTATAGGTGTGGGAGTGAATGAAGAACCAGGCGTTGCCATAATCTTAATAACTCTTTATTAAGATTTTAACTTAAACACTATACAATGATAATATTTATATTTTAACTTAGCGGAACGGATCTGAGGTGAAGAAACACACAATACGTATTACCAAATAAGTGCGACCTTAATCACTATATTTAACTTTACCACCTACTTCTAATCTCAGTATATACACAGTTCCTAGTATTAATATGAACGATCCTACCTCTATATCCTAGGTAAACAGTAAGTCACTCGAATCCTCAATGACTTTATGGTTTGTCTCGTGTGGAATGGTATCCACCTTGATTTGAACGCACTGTAACGAATAGCTGAACTCTTGAATATCAGATAATTTCTCACTTTTAACTTTAACACTCCTAACCACACAGTAGTAAAATCACTTCCCAAAGGCCACCCTGCTTACGTTAAACTTCTGCTATTTAAAAGGTTCTTAATTTGCATAATCACGCTTCGCTTCTGGATTTGGTTGGAAAGAATTTGCATTTTCGGCCCGAAAGAACCCAAGAGGAGTTTTTAGTTGAAAGCGCGATGAGCCCTTCACAACTTCAATGCATAATCTTTAAATAATAGCTGTGACGTAAATAAACTAAATGTTTAAATTAATCAATATCACGCTACCGTTATTTATCTCAAACGTCACAGTATCCAGCTTTATCTTAATCTAATATTTACACAAAAGTTTTGAAACACAAAGCATTAATGTACGAAATAATATTGATGATAATTAAAGATAAAAATTACCAGGTTTGTACAAAAGATTTAATTTATTTCAGTTTTAAACCGATGTAGTTTAGAAAGATTGGGTTTTTGTTGCACGACTTAAAAATACTATTATATAGAACTGCAATATGTTTACTATAATGTAGTTTGATACATCACGGAAATATTCAGTTATTTCTGCAATATTTGTATTCAGAACATTTGTATTCTGAAATCTCATTATAGTATCAGCTGATGGCTGGATTTTAGTTTACCATTTTCTTTCGTATTCCACCTCTTTCAGACATTATTTCTCATAGCAACCTGAGTATGTTTTGGCCGTGGCATTTTGTTTACAGGAAAAAAAGAATGAAAACTAAGTAAAAAGCTTCCAAGTTGTATAAAAATATATAAAAGTAAATATTGGTGTGTGTCTCGAAATCAATCTAATTTAAGTAATTATGTGAGAACTCAAAAAACTCAAAATATAAGCCCACAGAAATGATTTTAGTAATAAAAATTGTAGTTAATAGCTATTTCACACTGAAAAAATGGATTTTCAAACATATTTTTAATTTATTCAATTTAGAAATGCAAAAATTCGTTAAAAGGAAACCAAAAGTAAAATCTAGACGCAGAAAACTTTAAATATCTTAAAAACTAATTGGTTTTCAGATCTGAAATTTTGGGGCAAGCATTCCAAATATATGAGCCAAATTGATACTTTTGTTATTTCTAGGGTACTGTTATGCTTTAAAAAATAAGAGAATGATTTTGAATTTACACAAAGTTAACGTCTATCAAAGTATTTCTGAGTCTACTGTAGTTCAGATTAGGTATATATTTTTCTACATTATTTACAGCTGGTTTATTGGGATTATGTTATTTAGCAAAAAAAATTAATAGCTCACTTTTTGGTATTATGATTGTCGTGACCCGAAGGTCGCAGGTTTAGGGGGATTCGGAAAAGAAGCAGACATGATCTTAAAAATAGATACGTTTATTTTTATATTTACCACTTAATGAATGATATACACAACTTTATTCTCTAACCTTGATATAGCATTCTTAAACCCTAATCCTTAAGGGGACATGGCACGATTTACACAAAAATTTTTAATTTACGGATTTTTAAAATTTTTTTGATTGCCTCCTATGTGTGTATATTTTGTAAAACAGATTTTGTGCTCAAAATTTCATAAAAAGCTGGCCATATAATTTTTTAACGAAAAAACTTAAAATTTGTGAAGTGATTTTAAAATGCTACTCCTCCTACAAAAATTTACGTACATGCATGAAATTTGATTTACAAATACGTCAAACTATGTATAGCAAAAGTTGGTACGGGTTTTGCGATGACATGATTGGTATTTGCACAGTACCTCTTTTTATGAATGCTAATTGAAAATTCCTTTAAAAAAACTATAAATTCTGAGTTCAATTATTTTCTAAAAAATAAGTATTGCTTTGAAAAAATGCATACCAACTTTTGTTTCGTGTACTATTGGCAATAGGGAAAAAAAATTAAAAGCATTAAGCACAATGGAAAAAAAGCCTTAGCATTTTAAATGAAGACAAACTAGTTATTTTATCTTTGAGATAAGTAAGTTTAAAGTTTTGATTTGTGCCATAGGGATGTGAATAAAAAGGAACGTAATAATTCTGCGATTCTTAAGTTTGGAGTTTTCAAATTTTGTGAGGTTATACAAAAGTATATAAAGGATAATTTAGACTAAAAAAATTAAATTTTATTTTTTGACCGATTTTGGTCAATTGAATCGTATTAATAATTGAATCTAATTTATAAGACTTCACAAAATGTCTTAACTGAAAGTCGGAGCTCTTTCTACCAGTTTTTCTCTAACCACTATAGATCAATACAGCTCCAATGCTATTTCCTTTCACATCTCCAGGTAGATTCTAAGAAGAATATTAATTTCAGGCCACGCGACTTCCCAGTTGCAATTTACTTTCTATCATTCCGATATTTCACGATTAACCTCACACACCCCAACATCAGGGTTTAAATAGCATTCACACTTGCATATGGGTACGGACCTCCCATCACCCTTGATTTTTTGATTGATTATAATTCTATGTATATAGTATGTAAAATTTAGTTATGTATTTGTTATTAATAATTTACTTTATTAATTAATTAATGCTAATTATTTATTCAATCATATTTATTTTTTACTGTTTTTGTTCCCGACAGTCGATAAAACAAAAATAATTTGTTTGGCAGTGTAATGGGGTATGGTACGCGCGCGCGTGCGAGAATGATGGGCTTTTGACCCTCGATCCCCCCTTGAAAAATTCCTGTGTGTACCACTGCACTTGACCATGGTTCAAAATTAGACATCTGAAAAAATAAGTTATTAAGACAAATTTTTCTTTTTTTTTTAATGTTTCCTGTCCTTTTTACTTTTGTCTTTGATTTTGTACGATGCATTTGTATTGGAGATTGTTGTTGTTTCTGACGTATTTGCAAGATTGCTTGAATAAAATCCCCCTCCCCCTTCTCTTCACCTATATTTTTTCAAAACTATTTTTAACTTTGCATACTTCAATTATATAATTATGTATGTATATTGGGAATTGACCTTTAATTTGTATTATGTAAATTTACTGTGTACTTCTGTAAAAAATGTAACTAAGATTTTGTTCAATAAAAATTGAACGTGACGACGGCTGTGGGGGACGATTTGTAGCTCTAAGCTCCTTTCGGGCAAGTTCTGTTCCCTAGGGTATTCTTCCAATAGCCCTCATGTTACTTTGCAGCAACGATACTCAACCTGTGACCCACCGGAATTTTCTGAGTGGTCAGGTCATGGCCCGTTGCCTTAACAAATTCAATTATTTAAGAACAATGCATTAAAAATTTAGCAAGAAATTCTATTAATGAAGCAATCAAATATTTCAATTTTTCTATCGATGTCGTACCGGTACGAATTGAGAAATAACTTTTTTTTCTTTTTTTAACAGTGCGACATAGCCATTCTGTGATGACTATGTCTTTCCGGATCCGCGTAAGCTAGAGGTGTGGGATTATCAAAATGATGAGACATATTGAATTCTTAATACAACTTTTATTAAGAATAACGTATATTACTTAATTCTAATTGACAACTTTCTTAAAGTGAGAGTTAACACCCAATTAAACCTTATATTCAAGTCAGATCACGCAACTAGATCATTTATCTTAATTATAATAAATTAACCGATTCATCTAACTTCCTATACAAAATATTACCTTTTGCAGAGCCTCCTTCTTTCAACGATTTAGTAATACCTATAATGTAACTTTATATATGAAGATTCCAACTCCTTTATAAAGAACGTATCTTTCTTTCAGAGCTATAGGACATCTAACTCTTGATCCGAATGATTCCACACTAAGTTATCTCTAAACTTGCCGCGCTTTATCATCAAAGCTTCTATCCTTTTAAAGTATATCTCATTTACATATTATATTCGTTTGTCTTCTTGGTATTGGGTTGGAAAGGTTTTGCCATTAATCGTGGCCGTCAAAGAACTTAGGAGTTATGTTAGCAGAAGGACGCGAGAGACGTCACAACAGTAATGGTTAGTGATAACAAATAACAGAGGTGTATTGACCACTTTATGTGTGAAACTAATTTTTAATTAACTCCCATGTCTTCCAAGCGAAAAATATCCAAAGAATATACGCTGTTTCAAGACGAATGGAGCCTTGATTATTTCGTAGTGACAAACAAACATGGATCAGCAGCTTGCCTAATTTGTCGTGAAAATGTTATATTTAAAAAATATAATTTTGCTCGTCAGTATACCACTAAGCACAAATCTTAAAAAAAATCTTTACAACAGCAATAAATTATTTTGTCGGTTGTAATGTTGAGACATAGCCATTCTGTGATGACCATGTCTTGCCGGTTCCGCGTAAGCTAGAGGTGTGGGATTATCAAAATGATGAGACATAATTCTTAATACAACTTTTATTAAGAGTAACTTATATTCTAATTTGACAAATTTAATTAGAGTGAGAGTCAAGCCCAAATTAAATTACGTATTTAAGTCAGATCACGCAACTATATCCTCTAACTCAATTATCGTAAATAATTCTATTCCTCTATTAACTTAGATCCAATATTACCTTTTTCAGTTCTGGTTCCTTGACCTAGGGAATATTATCTATAAACTTTATATATGAAGATTCTTGATCCGCAAGGCAGCTAATTCTTGATCCTCAAGATTTCACACTAAGCTTTGTCACTCTATCGATCAGAATAATTCCACAATACTATCTCTGAGCCTGCTACGCTATATCTAGGTTTGCCACGCTATATCTAAGCT
Source organism: Trichonephila inaurata madagascariensis (assembly GCA_019973955.1). Lineage (NCBI taxonomy): Eukaryota > Metazoa > Arthropoda > Arachnida > Araneae > Nephilidae > Trichonephila > Trichonephila inaurata. Next base: position 629,183 of record BMAV01000289.1, read on the forward strand.
TACCACGATATCCTTTTATAGTATATCTCATTTACATATTATGATTGTTTATCTTCTTGGTATTGGGTTGGAAAAGTTTTGCCATTAATCGTGGCCGTCAAAGAACATAGGAGTCATGTTAATCAGAAAGACGCGAGAGACGTCACAATGTCACAAAATACGGAGGTAACAAAAGCATCCTGTGAAATTTGTTACATTACATACATTGATAAACCATAAGAAACTGTTAAGGATGAACATATAAATTGTTAAGGAGGGTTTCTTAAATGCTTCGGATGGACTCTGATAAATTCGGTTATTTGTTCAGATATTTTTTTTTTTGGTGAGATAAAAAAAAGTATTTGAATAAATTCGAAACAAAAATTTACAAGCATGTCTGAAATAATTTTAAACAAGTAATACTGATTTCAGTAAAAATTCTTTGCTACCATCCTGCGCTTGATAAATTAATATCTGGAATAAAAATAAGCGAGGCTTTGTCAAAAGAAAAAAACAAAGTACATGGCAGCTTTGTTTGTATGATAGTAGAATGCATAGAAGGAGCTTGAGATCATTGATGAAAGGAAATCGAAATTACCCCTTAACTGAGTAAAAAATGCATAAAACCTATTTTTTGGGAGTTGAGTTTGATATAGTTTTAAAATAAAATCCAAAAATATGAGCTTTAATATTTCGATCAATTTCCACATTTTAAATGTTCTTGGTCTTATAGCGTCTACCCCATTAATACATATGTTGCGGCTCGCATGAAATATTTATCATACATATGTGGCTTGGCGGAGTACACCTGCTTTGTAGTATGACGTAAATAAACACTCACTCACCCTTCGTACAAAAACAGGTTTGAGTGCAGCCATTTTGCTTTAATAGCGGAAATGACAAGTAAAGCTCCATATATGATACAGAGAAACAATTTAATCTATGGTGATTGGTTGGAATCAACGAGTGGATACAATTATCTTTTAATACTATAGAGTAGAACACAAAGTTCAAAACGTTTCAAGAAATGTTGATGCTTTCCAATTTGAACGCAAATTTACTGTAAAAGGGATATTTTGTGCCTGTATATTGCTCAGACCTCTGTACAGAGGCTCAACTAGAATTTTTGAAATATATAACTTAGAAGTGGGTTTATCCATGTTTTACAACAGAGGGGAGAAATTTTAAGAAAAAAACGCCTATAATTATTTCAATGGGTTGTAACTCTGAAAATAATGTGAATTTTTCAAAAACCATAGTTGAGCCTCTGTACAGAAGTCTGAGCTATATACAGGCAAAATATTATTATAATAGAAGCATTTTTCACAAAAGGAGAACATTTTGAAAATTGGTCATTCTAAGTTAATTTTTTGCCGAAATATTGTATTTAAATAATTTTTTTTGAAAAAATGTCCTTAAAACAATTTTATACATGTATTCTTATCTAAGTGACACTAAATATCATAAAAATTATCCATTTATGCGCTTCTTTAAAATTACGGTTCCGAACGTAGTCGGATACCTTAAATGAAAGAGAAAGTAACACAATATGAAATAACTTATTCAATGCTTGTGTAATAAAAATTGATCGTGAGATTCTTCAGCTGGGGGTAACTCAAAATTATAGGACATACCCATTAATTAGCTCTAAAAAACGTTAAATTAAAACAAAAAAAATTGCATTGATATTGTCTTTAAAAACCTATTTTGCTTCTATAAAAGATGAACTTTTATTCAGTTAGTAATAACTTTTCTAAGCAAAGAAGATTTTTTTCACAGATGGTACTAATTGATCAAAAATATCTTCTATGAGTGTAACCTGATATTTTAAAACACTTTTTCAATTCCTCCTATTAGTTCACTCTCACCCTATATATATGTGTGTGTAAGGATAATTAAATTAGATTAAAAATTAAATTCCCTATCTAGCACTTAACTTTTATTTTTTTCTCATTACCTCTTCAAGTATCAAACTAATCACCCATTTATTTCATCCGAACATATGGCCTAGCCAATAAACATGTCTAATTCCAGATCTTTATGTTTAATAACCCTATATGTTAGCATTAACTTTCAAGTACACTCATAAAATCCGCGATACTTACCGCATCTGTTTTTTAAGTGTAAACCCACTTTTTCGGTGGCGCGCTTTTTTCCTCTCTGCTCTTAGCGTCAGAATATGTCTAACTTTCATCAAATAAAGATCCTTTTTAAAAAATAAGTCTGTTTCTGACTCAAAACATGTCATATATATATATATATCTTGTGTAAATTTTGAATCGTTAATAAAATACTTTTTTTATTCAACCACTGAAGTTCAAATACAATTTTCAAAACTTGTAGTGGATGATATTTGATGTAAATACAATTTTTTTTTTAAGTATTGACTCATTATTTAAATTTTATTTTTTAATTTTAAATTTTATCTGCGTTATTTCTTACATAGTTAGAACTACCTGCAACAGATGGCACCAGTACCTTTTTTTAACAAATTTTTTCTTGGCTTCAAATACACTTTTTTAAACTTCTAGTGGATGACACTTGATGTTAATATGGTTTTTTCAAATGTTAATTCATTAATTAAATTTAATTAAGGAAAAAAAAATTTTCTTTGTTGACCAAAGTAGGAATTGATTTTAAAATGTTTTTTATGTTATTTGTTTTGAGGCCCAGAAGTCGAGTGGTAGCGTATCGTGCTTCCACGCCACAGGTCCGTGTTCTATTCCCGGGGGTCGACTCAACCTTTCATCCCTACTGCAGTGGGCCGATAAATGAGTACCAAGCTTGCTCGGGGACTTGAACACTGGGGGTATTGCTTCAGACTGACCACCTGATCGGGACATCTGCTCATGCACCTCAGCGCCCAATGGTTACGTATACTGGGATGGGCATAATAGGCCCTGGCCCTCATGAGCTGTTGCATCATTGAGTTTTTATTACTTGTTTTAATTATGAAAAAGACTGCTAGTTGAAAATAAAATTAAAAAAAAATACTTGTAACAAAAATCTTTCAAGAAAAATTTTAGAGCACTCTATGAAACGAAATACAGTCTTTCCAAGAGATATGAAAATAACCAAATAATAAAAATAATTAATTTAATAATTTTTAAATCAAACTAAGTGCAATTTTTTGACGAAATTTAACTATCTTTATTCGTTCATTTGCTCTTTTAGTTTTTTTAGGATTTAAAAATGCTAAAAATTATTTCCTTAAAGTGAAATTTAAAAAAAAAACTTGCTAAAATTCTGAAACTCTTTAGCAATTATGTGTTCTCTCGTCCACAATTCTCAAGGGAAAAAATAGAAATGGTTTATGATTGCTCCTAATGGTTCACGTAGTTTTGGTACGATGGTACAAACCGTACCAAATCAATGCAATTATTTCAAGATCACATGCTATTATTAAATATATTTAACTAAAAAAATCAATTCAACTAAGAAATGCCAAATACTATACATACATGTGTGTGTGTGTGTAAAAAAACAAATATCACGATTTTAATTTTCAAATTGCTTTTATTCCAATTTCTTTTATAAGTACATATTCAAATTTAAAGTTACTCCGATTACAATATCTAGATCGGAGGATGATGTAAAAGAAAATATTGTACTCATTTCCAAAAATTTCTTTACTCCTGTAAGAATACTCAGTTTTTGCATACAGTTAAGATATATATTCATTTTCTTTCATGCAAATGTCCTCTGACAAGTCATACAAATCTAGTACGATATGTACCCTCACTTTAAAAAATATAGTTAAGATTATGGCAGCTTTTGATTCAGATACAAAGACAACAAAAATGTATTACACGGACGTGATTTACAATTAACAGTATGTTCAACGAAGTGTCAGTCTTAGTAGGAAAAAATCCTTTTAGAGTATTCTTCTGAGTACCACGAAGAGGATATCCTTGAGTAAACTGCAATAGGCAGTTAGGCTTGCAATTATATTTGTTGGGTTTTGAACATCATTCGTTGGGAGTCCAAAATGGCATCAAAATGTACACTATGACTCATCGTAGCGCTAACATGAAAGTTTCAATGAATCTTAAGTTCAAACGGCTGATTCGTTATTGGGTGGTATTGGCAAAGGTGGAGCCTTCGTTTCGGTCACTGGAACTTCATCGTCATGAAATCGGACTGATGAGGCTTTGTAACAGACAATACAGTCGACTATGAAGGCGCCTAACATGATGATCGCAGTCAATCCGTGGAACATCATACGGAATTTTTCAGGATCATAAAGACGACAAGCTCCAGGTTCACCACAGTTATCTTCCCAAAAGAGACACGTTGAGTCAACTACAGCACCATAAATCACAGGACATGGGACATTTCCTGAAAAAAATTCAAAAATGAGTGCTAGAAATGTTCAGAAAATTAAAATTACAACTACGCGCTAAAACTAAATTGACACTTCATAATTATGTAGCACAGGGGTTTGACACCCCTGATGTAATATAATTGTTCCTAAAACTTTTATAATATGTATTTTCTGCAATAAATAATCATTTTCATAATGATAAATATAACTTATTTTACAATTACAAATTATCGTAATTACTTGGAAATTTTAAAAAGCAGCAAGTCAATATGATACTCGAAACTGCACCTAGAACAACTTACGTAATCTGTTCAAATAAATAAAGCACACTAAGAAATACGTAAAAAATATAATTGAGAATATTAAATTCTGAAATTTTTTTATTTTTCAATAAATGATTTGGAAATAAAATTAGCAACTGATTTTATTTGTAACCAAATTATTAAAAACAGTAGAATGTTAAGAAAGATTGTACCTATGAAATTTTATGAGAACGATGATTAAAATATACTAACTGTTGTAGATATAATAGGTGGGATATATAATGATTTCTTTCAATAGAAGTAAAAAGTTTGAATCGAATTGAAGTGAATCCCTTTTTTAAGATGGAGATAAGCTTTATCATATTTTTAGATGGAAGTAATGGATATCAATCTTAAGCATTCCATTATTAAAATTATTACATTGTGATATTTTCACGATAATTTGACAAGATAATAAGTTCAATAGGCTTCAAAATGACTTTCTTTGATTAGCTTACACCAAAGAGTCTTAATCTAGAAATCGCAAAAATTTTCAAAAATTTATTTACGAGATAAAGCAAAAAATAATTAAATAGATTTTAGAATTGTTACGAGGAGGGAGAGAGAGAGAGAGAATACTAAGTTTTGGGCTGTTTTAAGTAGCATAAATGTGTTGCCGAGTAAACATATAGCATTAATTAATTTACTTTGAGAGTTTCTGCTTCTCGACATCTGCAAGTATTGAAAGTAAGTTTATACTCCAACCGTCGTTGTATCCAAAGAGAGTGTAATTTCAAAAGTTGACTAATGAATCTGTCAAACACTTTAACCCCTCGAGATATAGCGACGTCACTTATTTCTTGTGTCATTATAGACTTCAACGTCTCTGAGACGTTAAGAATTATTTCGGCGGATCTGTTTTTTTCGAGAATCGTGCATCTATTCTGTTTTGTTTTGAATTTTTAAGTTTCTCCCCTTTTTCAACGGTACCGGCAGTCTGCACTCCTGGGGAAAGGTAACGTATGTATCAAAGTCCGTTTTATTTGTATGTCAAGTGGTTAATGATGATTTAATTCCATAAGCTTGGTGCTTCGTAACGTCTGCAGTGGCCAAATCAAAAGCACATTACTAAAAGTTTGTGAAAGTATTTGACCCCTGAACTACTTTTTTACAAAGCGCAAAAGCTGATCAATATTCATTGGAAACCCTGCAAATTCCTTTTATCTGCTGCTGATTAACTTCGAAGAGGTCAATTTTTTTGTTCAAAATGTTAAAAAAAAGGCAAATTTTTTATTGCATATGACTAAGCATAATACTTAACAAAATGCAAAAATGGAAGTATTTTATTTTAATATCCAATTTTACATTCTATTTTTTATTTTATAATTGTGGAACACAAAACCCCCTAAATATTTGCCTTTTATAAGTACACTCTGCTTACTATAGAGAATGTTTCATATATCCTATAAGACTTAATTTCTCTCATACTTACAAAAAAAATTTCATGTTCGCACCTCTTTTTCAAACGGTTAAGGATTTTGTGTATGTGTGCATATATATATGCACACACAATTTGAAGCGTGGTGTAATACTAATTCAAACATTGCAATGGGGATAGGATAATATTGACTTTTTTAGATTATCTTTCCATTTTCACTTCTTTTCAAGCAACAAATTGCCCATTGCCTTGCCAATCCCTGTTCTTTATCGAATATTTTCAAGATTCTAAATTCCTGCCTTCACCACAAAGAAAATCCCGGACGAGAAGTATTTCATTACCATGGAAAACTGCATGTCTTTAAAAAAATTGCCACTGGCACTAATAATCTCACTATATGAATTAAAAATATGTGCCAATCAAAGATAGAAAGAAGAAAATATCAGTGACCGTACAGCGAAATAGTTGAGAAATAGGTGAGAAAGCAAGTACAACGATTTTAAGGAAAATTCAAAATAAATTCAACTGTAAAATTCTATATTATTGTTTTATTCATAAAAACGTAATTGAGCAAAATTTTCGCTGCGTAGAATGATACATAAATATAACATGCTGCAGGTAAATCGCTAAGTAGAAAGTATCTATAAGTTTATTAAAATATAAAAATAAACATACCAAATAATCCTATGGCAAATGATATTAATCCTAAGGCCATTGCTTTATCTTTTGGATCAACACACCTAAAAAAATGTAAACAAAATTATATTCATCAATTTATAGTATAATTAATTTTTTTTTCGCATTAATGAAAGTCATATTCTTTTGATAAATGTTGTTCATTACTTATTCAGAAACCATTACTTAGCATTGGTTTTTTCATTGGGAAAAAAGATGGTGAGACAGCAAATTTAATGAATAATTTTTAAGACTATGTTCAGGGGTCCCTGTGGCCATGGTTACACCAAAACACATAAAAATAAACACACGAAGAAGGAGCTGTCCAATCGCGACAAAAATTGGTGGCTAAGTGAGTTTTGAGGTTTATATGCCGCAATTGCCGAACTAGGCAATGGTTAGGCAAAGTGAGGGTGAGAGTTTGTTAACGTCGCACTATAAAGCAAAACAAGCTAACCAGCAAAAGCCCCTATAAAGCAAAGCTAACAAGCAAACCTCGTAATTTTCAGCCTTGGTCAAGTAGCGCGAAGACAACATCTGAGCCGGAATTCTACTCTCCTAACTTTCCCACACCTCTAATGCAAGGACTTTTAAGTCTTGAAATATTTAATGTGGATGGGCCCCATTCCCCCGCGCGGCGCGGCTTTAGTAGCATCTGGACTTGAACCCGCGATTCGACAACGCAGGCCATGAGATCGTGACTGTAACCACTAGGCCAGGGGTGGCGAACCTTTATGGATCAACGTGCCCTTTTTTTCTAAAAAGTGTTTTATGAGGTATAGAGGTGCCGTCAAATAATTTTGACTTGTAATTATTGGGAAAATAATAAAACTAAGTACTAACACAAAACTTTATTTACTACGAAAAAAATACCTTTTGCACTGTATATCTATAAATGTTTTAGTTATTCGTGTAATTCAAATTAAAGTAACATTAGTGTGACTTCTGTTGTTGCAGATTGGATGACAAATAACTTATATTAGGATTGTAAAGAGTTACTTTTTGTAGAATACATGCTGAATGGGAGTCATCTGCCAAACGGTTTCTAAGCAATTAGTTATTTTTGCTATGGTTCGTTCTTTTTCACAAGAGGGTTTGTGATTTGTTTCAAACTACCATTTTACGGAAGATGTTCTGCATACCACTATTCTAGAAAATAAAACACACACCGCTTTGTAGCTTTTAATAATCATGCCATGTTTCTCGGTTCACCAAACTTGAAATTCTCTGTTACACTTACTATCTTGCACTTTTTGTTCTTTTGTTGAACTAGCCATGTTAAATAACAATTTAAAATTGTAAATATAACACAAATAAACTTTAAAATACAGTTGTGTCAACGAAATTGACTATGCTATGCGTAGGCGGACTTTACATCATAAGCAATGGTAATCTACGACGTAATTAATGCAAGACAATAACAAACGAGTATGCTCCCATCCGTTCCGCGACCGATTACTCGCGTTTGTTCGTAATACTTCATAGAGAACTTTGAAATTTTGAAATAAAAATGCAAATAATTTTGATCACTGGCGTGCCAAAAATATTGTGTCGCGTGCCATCAATCGCACGCGTGCCACTGGTTCGCCATCCCTGCACTAGGCTATCACGTTCACAAGGGATAGGAATGGCAATGAATTAAGTAATTTGAAAAAGGTGGACATATTATTTTCGTAATATTTTCATCTGTTCGTGTCGTAATGGTTACAGTTGGGGATTTGGCAGCCTGAGCATATATTTGTGATATCAGTGGGACTATACGTGTTTCTGGGTTTCTAAATAGGAGATATTTTTGTTAGTCTTAATTTCCCGGATTTTTTCTCTGTTTTTTTTTATTTGGGACATAATTTTGAATCGGATGGCTGATGCTGAGAACGATTAACACGTTTCTGCTTCAAATTGCAATCCGGGATGACATGCCCAACGGTTGTACATCTAGAGCATGTACTTGACCGTGGTATGAAGTTTGTGAATGTCCGAATTTTTGACACATGATAGCACAGAGGATTCGGAATATATGGACGTATTTTACTGTTAAATTACATTACCCACTTTTGATTGTCGTCGGTAGCCTTAGGCTACTGAAAGTTAAAATTAAATGTTATATATCGGAATAACTGTTGCATCATTTTTATTGTGATTTTTCAGACTAGATTTACACTTTGATTTGAAAATCCATTCAGGATATGCTCCTCAGAAATGCACAGCAGGTCAGGTTCAGAAATGACTTTTGATTGGAGTTGAGATTTGTGTGGACTAATAAGAGGTGGAGATATTTCAGAAATGTTTTTGCTGATAAAAAGGATTTTGATTCTACAGCAGATTTTGTTTCCACAAGTAAATCACCAGATAGTTTTATTGTAATTGATTTTGGTTGACCTATTCCTTAAGCAGTTTTGAAGATTTCAAAAGAGGATTTACAGGACGCTTCTTTGTTAGGTAAGGCTCGATAAAAAGTGTATATTATTAGTAATCTGATCTATGGCTTAAGGTTTTTGGTAAATCAAGGTTTTTATCCAGGCATGAAATTTTGGAAACCATAAGAAAGTGAAGTTATTCATCCTGGCCCACCTCCACCCATCATAAAGTCAACCAAAGAGAACCTACTACACCGGTCAACTGAAAATAGTCAGACTCGGCACGCTTGTCTACAGGTCAGCACTGCAACATCAGGGCAAAGATCCAACGGGAAAACCCGAGGTACCCCTTATCTGTAGAATTAGCTGTGCAGGAATGTTTTTTGGAGTCTCCAAAGAAACCACAGAGAATCAGCACCTTTTTTTAAGGCCAGTGTGGCGGGCGATATAAAATCAAGATCCATAAGTTATTCTGAGCACCGCCTGGCTGAATAAGTGTTTATTAACCCTCTAAGCAGTCTGCACTTAAAGTCTTGCCAATCTGGAGATGCTTCAAAAATGCACCGCACATATTTTTTTTGCTTTCAGGTGGGGTTCTCAAAAGCGGTTGAGCCGTATTTTTAAGAATGCGGCTCAGCCGCTTTTGGGAATCTTGCTTGAAGGCAGAAAAAGTCTCTCTGGAATGGCGGAATTTTACGTGCAGATCGCTTGGAGGGTTAACGTCGCACTATAAAGCAATACTTGGAATATTGGTAACGCACCTCATAGTTTTGAGTCTCGGTCAAGTGACGAGGATGACACCTGAGCTGGTACCCCTTCTCCAAGCTACAACACCACGCCAACGGGAGAACATTGAGCTCGACAAATTTAACACGCATCAGCCCCTCTACAGGCTCTCAACGACACTTGGGTTCGAACTAATGACATTCGAGCCACGAGCTCGTTACCAAGATCTCTGGGATACGCGGCCACGGGGACCTCCTGAATGTTTAAGTTTGTTGTTAGGTCACAGTTGGAAGCAGTACTCGTCGCTAAAAGATAATCTCGGTAAGATAAATAACAATTCATGTTTTTCTTTCTTTTTCATTTAAGGTATCCGACTACGCTCGGAACCATGATTTGAAAAAAGCGTATAAATGGATACTTTCATGATATTTAGTGTCACTTAGATTAGAATACATGTATAAAATTGTTTTAAGGACATTTTGACAAATTTTTTAAATCTAAATACAATATTTTAGCGAAAAATTAACTTAGAATAACCTTTTTTCAAAATGTTCTCCTTTTATAAAAAATGCTTCTAAAATAATAATATTTTGCTTATATAAAGTAAAGACTTCTCCAGAGAGTCTGAAACTATTTTTTTTTCAAATATTCACATTATTTTCAGAGTTACAACCCATTGAAATAATTACCGGCGTTTTTTTCTTAAAATTTCTTCCCTCTGTTGTCGTAAGACATGGATAAACCCACTTCTAAGTTATATATTTAAAAAATTCTAGTTAAGCCTCTGTACAGAGGTCTGGGCTATATACAGGCAAAATATTATTATAATAGAAGCATTTTTCACAAAAGGAGTATATTCTGAAAATGGGTCATTCTATGTTCATTTTTTGTCAAAATATTGTACTTAAATAATTTTTTACTGTAATACAATTCTCAAAACAATTTTATATACATTTTCTAATCTAAGTGACACTAAATATCATAAATATTATCCATTTATACGCTTTTGCAAAATCACGGTTCCGAACGTAGTCGGATACTTTAAAAGGAAAACCAATGATGCAATAAGAAGCGCATTAAGAGATTCATCTAATTATAATTAAAAATTATTTTTCTAAAGAAATAACCAAGTAAGTAACCAAGGATGGCACAAGGCACAGAAAAAAAACACAAGAATAAGTATTCTTAAGTACGTATGCATAATGAAATTGACGAATTACCTCAGAGTAAGGAGCATGGATCCAACCTCTGAAGTGGAATGGATGAGGACGAAGAATGAAAAGATCACAATATACCACGTCAGATTGTTGCATTCAAGAGTGCAAAATCCATTTTTGGCAGTCACTCCTTCACCTAAACACTGGCAATCCATGTATGTATACTGAAAAAAAAAATGTGAATTCTAAAAGCTGTTGAAATTTGGTAAGCCGTTTAACTGAATAACACCACACACACACATACTACTTTCTCATTTCAAAATTTTACATTTAACCTAACAGTGATGAATTACTAGTTTTCTCTTGAAATTGTAATAACGGTAAAATATTTTTGCAATAAGTTTAACTGATGAATGTAAAAAAAATTAAGTAGTCAACTTTCAGGATGAGAAGAGTCTTATATTAAAATTTCTTTTCCATCTAAAACTTTTCTAGACTTCCACATTTATTGAATATATCATAGAATTATTTTAAAACTATCAAGAACTATATAACCCGTTCAAGATATTAATCTAAAAATTGTCATTTACAAATAACTCAAAGGCTCTGAGATTTCAGAGTTTCAATAAATATTCAAAAAATAGGTTGCAAAAGTTTGAACTTACATCTTCTCCTTCTTCAAGGACTTTAGTACAACCAGCGACACACGGGGATAAGTAAGTTTTACCGTCAGTTGCACAAATAGGCGCGAATTCTCCCAGTCGACACTCGCATGTTGCATTACATGCTTGGACTGCTAACCCTCCTGGTCTCCTACGAAAAAATGAAAAGTATGTCAATACTTAATAAAAAAATAATAATAATAAATCAATTTTTCTTTTCTCAGAGATCTGTCTTTGATCTGATGTACATTCCTCGGATATTTTTTATCTATGGAAAAATTTGTAACTTTTACTAGAAACCTACAAATATCCAAGCTTTGGTTGTTTAAAAGAGCTTTGTCAAAGCATCATTTATGTTGTACAGGAATGTATATTCTGCATAGTAATCTCCTTGATATCTTTTAGTTTGACATCATTTAGATAGGACATGATGAATTAAGAAACGGCATAAAATTTTTTAAAAAAATCCGATAAATTGTATAGATGCATGTTTATTAAATTATTCTTCACATTGAGAAAAATTGTTAAAAAATTGAAGAAATGGATTAGATATTTGTTTAATTAATGGCGTTCTAGATTAGAGGTGTGAAACTTGTTTCCTATCACGGATCAGGAATTTACAAGAAAAAATCATGCTAGCTGTGCTCTCTTAATTTCTTTGTCTTCTCTTTCTTCTTGATTCGCTTAATTTACCATTATTCTTTAGATTCATACCATAACGCTTATATGTTGTTACTAATGCCACCTGTCTGACGGTGCCAGATCGAGGTCCACGAAATTCATTGCGGCAAAGGTCAAGACGTACGCCTGTCGTTAATCGTAGCTTTGAGCACCATACAGGTGACACTACGATTTGGCACGATTCCACCTCAATTTTGAGGAGGACCCTTGGCCTTGCAAGTAGTAAAGGGCCTCTCACCTCTCTTCCCCTTCCATGAACTTCACGACAGACATTGCGTCTCGAAGGCTATTTAGAGGGCATGGATGCCGTCCTAGCACTATACATTTATAAACATCCATGCCTTTTCCTGGATTTGAACCCATGTCCTGTGACACAGCAGTCAGCGTCGCTAATTACTACACCAGTGGTTCCCAAAGTGATCCCTACGGAGCCTCAAGGGTCCCCGAACAACGTCAGGGGGTCTGCGCAAGGTTTAATATAAAATCAAGAAATTTTGATCCATTTTTATTTTTATGGAAATTTAAATAAATAACAATAATTCACCTGGATATTTCCGACTGGATGTTGAACCCTTTTGCACGTGGTCTAACTCAAATCCCAAACACAGATGAATCCATACTAATACAGGAGCATCTTATGGAAGCATCCGCAAATGAGGGACTTAAACGAATGTGTGTGTGTGTGTGTTTGAAAAAGAATATCATAAATTCTGTGGTTACAAAAACAGATCCCGCACAATTTTATATCCTGCATTATAGGTTATTGTACAGAAGCTGTTGACCACTTTCCCGTCTTCCCAATTGGTAGAACGTGGATTCAGTGCCGTCAAAAACCTCATCGCAAAAATAAAAGATAGCAACCGACTCAAAGCTAGAGCTCGTGGGGTTTTGCGATCGCTACTCACAAACATTGAGACGGACATAAATACATTCATAACATCTCATCAAGTTCATCCAAGTCATTAATTTTATTTTAAATTTTATTTTAAGCAAAAGTTATAATTTCAATAAATAATTCTTCAATGAAAGGTTCTTTTAGATTTGTAATTATTATACTATACATTTATGTATCTTTTTCACTTGGCGGTCTGTGAGCAAGTTTTGATTATAAAAAAGGGTCCGTAGGTTAAAAAAGTTTGCGAATCACTGCTGTCTATACCGAATGGGCGGCATGTTACCGATCATAAAGCTTGCGAATATTTTTGTTTCGATATAATGGTCCCGTGACCAGGAAAAGTTTCAGTTTGCTTAGTTAATAAGTTAAAATAAAACAAATTTTTAATTAACATCACTCTTGTGCAACATGAGGATATTGGTGCAGACTTTTAAACCATAATTAAACAACGAGGACAACATTTCAGCTGGGACCTTAGTCTCCTAACTTCCTTACTCATCTCATCACGTGAGCACTTTGAGGTTATGTTTCATTTAATGTGCAGAATTCTCCTTTATTTCAGCATGTAAATTTTTAATGAAACGGTGACTTCAAAAAATGCTGTTCGATTTGAACATTCCTGGCTAAGAAGTTCTCGGCTACCACGGTCACATCGCGGCTTCTAGGAGTCATATTCATAATTCAATAACGTTATTATTAAAGAGTTCTTACCCTGGATTAACTTCATCTAGACCTACGAAGTTATTGAGGGGACATCCAAGCCACATCAGTATCACCATGCCAACTGAATAGGCTAGGGCAGAAATAGCTATCCACTTGGCTACAAATCTGGCACTAGGCTTGAAAGTTCGCATAAAGGAGCCACTAGCGAAAATTCCTGCTCCCATAACCAAAATACCAGCCATACCTAGAGAAAAAAAGTGCATCGTAAAATCTGAGTAAATTAGAATTAAAAAGAACCCCGCTTCTTAACGAATATACCGGCACTAGATCACATTATCACGAAATATATTTACAGATTATCGGAACTTATTACAATTCCTGTATATATAGTTCTCTCCATTTTTGTTAAAAAATAAATTATTACTTCATTAATATTTTTTTTCTCAGTCAGTTACCTATATTATAATGAAAGAATTCATGCATTAGAATCAGTTATAATGAGAATAAAAGAATATATTTTAAATGCTGATTTATATCTCACTACGAGAAAAGAATAAACAGAAAAATAAAAGAACTTTAAGATAGTACCTAAGGTTAGATATCGAATTTTTCATTGATTTTGCTTTGAAAAATAGTAAATAAATAAAATTTCTATTAATTTTGCTTGAGAAAGCAATTTCTTAAATTATAGATATACTGAAATCATACAATATATTTTCCGTGAAAATATTTTTCTCTGAATTCTTTGCCATTCTTCAAATATTTTAAATCCTTATAGTCTAAGTGAAAAAAAAAATCTTAAGAAGTGCAAAATTATTTTACCTGAGATCATATTAGCCTTAGTTGCACTTAGCTGGAACTGGCTTTCGAGATATTTTGGCAAGAAAGTGTAAAGGCCAGCAATAGGAAGAATATGTAGAACACTACTTGCTGTTCTATACAGGAGTATTTCATTTCTTAACAACCTTTTCATAGCAACAGGAAAATCTATAAAAGAAAAATATTGATGAATGTAAGGAGTAATCGTGTTTTAAAAACGTCAAGAATGTTAAAATTATCCAAATACAAGGATATTAGTTTAGTACAGATAATTTGTACACATTCGAGCTTTCAAAGTTGGCTGTTGTTATTATTGGTAGCCGTTTAATTTTATTTCCAAAGTTCTATACTTCACCATTAAATGATATTTATCTTTGAATTCTTCATATTTATGAGTGTCTGCGTAAGCCCAATGGGCAGGATCACGGATTCGTGACCAGCGTGTCATGAGTTCGTGTCCCAGTGTCACTGAAGACCCACCGTGTAGAGGGACTGATGTACGTAAAATCCGTCGAGTCTCTAAGCACTCATGTTGACGTGGAGGAGTTGTACCAGCTCAGGTGTCGTCCTTGTCACTTGACCATGGTTCAAAATGACGAGGTCCGTTGCCAATAGCCTTCTCGTTGTTTTGTAGTGCAATGTTAATAAGCACTCATTCTTATTTGAGAATTATAATATTAACAACATTTTGCCATTTGTTTATTAGACTCATTTATTTTGTGTTCTCTGTAATTCTGTGTCAGAAAACTTTTTGCAACTAAAGGAATTTTTTGAAACACTTTAACTTACTCAAAAATAAAGTTACACAGCATTGCTTTTTCCTTAGCGAATCAGATTATGAGCAGTAAAGCAACCTCTTTCGAGGAATTTTTGTTCATTCGATCTGCTGTTAACACACATAAAATGTTTGTGTGTGTGTGTGTGTATGGACTATTTAATTACTATTAATGTACTATTTTGGATTTGTAAATTTTCTTTCTTTTTGTATGGAATAAAATCCAACTGAAAAAAAAAATTTTTTTTTCTTTTTACTTTTAAAATCTTGGTCATGAAAAAGAACCGTACCATATGTTTTATCTTATTGAACTGTATGAAAAAATGATAATTTGTAACAACATAATTTTGTTGAATGGATCAGCTTAAAGAACCAGGAAAAGGTTAGGATAACACTAGATGTTGAAACTTAATAAAAGTAAAATAATTCCCGCGTGAGTTCACAGATAATTATAATTATTATTTGCAATATAATATCTTAATCAAAAAGTTCATTATAAAACCACACACACACACAAAAGGAAGAACGCAGCACAAGAAACATAGTTTTAGAACAACTGTTCATTTCGAACAGACCTTTATATAAGAAAGATTAGCCTTTTGAATGACTTACTTGTATTTAACTTTTAGTTCTTAAATCTTATAAGTTAATATAGGAATCAGGCATAATATTGAAATAAATTACATTAAATACTGATGGATTCAACCTTCTTTAACATATGACTATTTCGGATCAAATTTGATGCACTTTGATTTCGATTATAATAATAATATACACTGAAAATAAAATAAGTTAAAATTTTATAATTGGAAAATTTATTTCATTAGTGAACTTTGTTTAACAGTAAACTGTTAACAAAAAGGAAAACAGTTAAATATTTTACTTATTCAAGAGCATCATTCATTCGGAAATTTTAAAAATCTACCACAAAATCAATAAATATTTAACTGCAATTGTTTCTAAAAATCTAATTTAAGTGGTAAAATACTATACAATCACCGAAAAAATGTTTTACTATTTTAATCAAGATTAAAAATTCGCTTTAAGTGTTTGCCTTGAAAAGCCAGAGTTGTCTAAATCTTTTTTTTTTTTAACAATAGCAGAAAGTGAATTAAGTTTGAAGTTTTGAAACAAATGTAATTATTCAATTTTTGATAAGAAAATTTACCTCGTATGAGAAAACCCCGTGATAACACTATATTTATGAGTAAATTGAAATAACTTATTTCTTTTTATGTAAGTCAAATAAAGATAAAATGTTTTAGATTTGCTGGGAAACGAACAGCAAGCTTTGAAAGAATACAACAACGGCTCCAGTTCATACATATTTGTAAATTTGCTTAGAATCAAGTCTTTCTCAGTCATCAAAAACTTTTCGTTTGTTACATATGATTTCCGATTAATAAATAAATAATTGTTTGAGAAAACTGATCAAATTTCTTGCTTTATATATCAATTGACTAATTAATTATTATATAAAATAAAGAAATGTGATTAAAACTTCAAAAGAGCAAACATTGCATATTTAATGTAACAAGGATACAATAAATATAAAACATATTATTTTCCTATGAAGATTTTTTTTTTGCTTAATAGTTTGATACCTATGTATCTCTCTTTCATGAATAGCAATGAGTTATAATTTTTAATATCTATTTCATAAGTATTTTCACGTGGAAAATTTTCCTATTTCAATTAGATATATCTACCTTTCATGAAAATAAAAACAAATAATTATGAATTAATAAAACTAATGAATAAAAAATGAATTATCAAAGATAATTTTGAAAATCTCATATAAGAAAACAATGTTCTTCATTAATCATGAAAGCTATAAGAAAGGGGGAAAAATTAATGTTTTACTGATTGCCATCTTAAAAAAAATGTAATATGTGGTATCATTTTCGTACACCCACACTTTATACCACTTTCGTTCAGTCCTAGATTTAATTACTGCAATAAACACATTCACTTCCCAACCTTCCATTCGATCGGTTTGAGATGTTTTCCCTTTTGACCAGTGACATTTTGAACTGGTTTATATCTTGAAACACCGCGAGTTGCTATGTGACCGAAATACGAAGCGAAGCAACTAAAAAGAAAAGGCAACAAAAAACCAGCCTGAATTGATTAAAAGTGAAATGAGTCTGTTTTGATTGCACTGCCATGGACTGAATGCTCATTCACGACCTCTCTGTAAGTCAATGGAATCACCTGAAATATGATGTTTCATAATGGGTTTGCTGAGTCAGAAGAACTTCATAAATAATAAAATACACGACACTTATATGTACTCGACAAAGTAGGCCAAGCCTAACACGGAATCGAGAGAACAACTTCCTGGTAACAGTTGTCAGCTGGGTGGCGAAAATTCTATAGAATTGTTTTTGTGAACGAAATACCGAAAATACAAAATTTGATTCCCTACTACAGAAATAGAAACGAAGATGAAAGACGACAATTCTCAATGTAAGAGTGGAAAATGTCTTAATTATAAGGATTTACTTTAAGCATATAATTAAGACATTTAACAGTCCTTCATTGAGAATCATCGTCGTCTTTCAACTACGTTTCTATTTCTATAGAAGGGAATCAAATTTTGGATCATTTCAAGTTTTTTAAATGACAACTATAGAACTTTGCTTAAAGTTCTATAGTTGTCATTTAAAAAACTTTAAGGTGTCCGACTACGTTCGGAACCATGATTTTAAAAAAGCGCATAAATGGATAGTTTTCATGATATTTAGGTCACTTAGATAAGAATACATGTATAAAATTGTTTTAAGGACATTTTGACAAAAAGAACGATTTAGATACAATATTTCGGCAAAAAATTAACTTAGAATGATCAATTTTCAAAATGTTCTCCTTTCATAAAAAATACTTCTAAAATAATAATATTTTGCTTATATAAAGTAAAGACTTCTCCACAGAGAGTCTGAACTATTTTTTTTCAGATTCACATTATTTTCAGAGTTACAACCCATTGAAATAATTATCGGCGTTTTTTTCTTAAAATTTCTTCCCTCTGTTGTCGTAAAACATGAATAAACACACTTCTAAGCTATATATTTCAAAAATTCTAGTTGAGCCTCTGTACAGAGGTCTGAGCTATATACAGGCAAAATATTATTATAATAGAAGCATTATTCACAAAAGGAGAATATTTTGAAAATGGGTCATTGTATGTTGATTTTTTGTCAAAATATTGTACTTAAATAATTTTTTATTGTAATAATATTCTTAAAACAATTTTATATACACTTTCTATTCTAAGTGACACTAAATATCATAAATATTATCCATTTATACGCTTTTGCAAAATCACGGTTCCGAACGTAGTCGGATACCTTAAGGATGAAATTTTTAAGAAATCAAACTTGTTGCTATTTTTGTTTTAAAAAGTTAAAAATATTACTCTTCTAGAATAATCACAATAAAGAGAAATATAAATGTGTAACTTAGTTAAAGAGATTTAAAAAAATTTTTTTTTTTTTATTAAAGTTAAGAAACGTCAAAACACAAAGAGACACACACACAAAAAAAGTTTTACAAAATGCGGCTGAAATAAAATTAAAATAAAAGAAATGACAAACTTTTAATTATCCCTCATTATTTAACTGACGGGAAATAATGAGGCACTTTATTTTCTTGATTCTTTTTTAAACAGTTTTACATCAAACTTTTTTTTTTTTTCGTTTACTATTTTCTCCTCCATTTTTTTTTCTTTCAACTGATTTTTTTTCTTTTACAATTTTGTTAAATACCTTCAAATTATTCTCGAATTACTTTATTTAGTTTTCGAGGTTCTACATTAAACTAATTTAAGTAGAATTTACATAATCACTTGATTTTCGCGCAGAAAAAATCAATTTGTAAAACCAAAATAAAGGAAAAAAGAGCCAGTTTTTAATCTTTCTAATTAGTTGCTATTTTTATATTTAATCACGGGGGAGCTGTTGAAAACTACTAGTAATAACTCTTTTTAAAACTTTACGATTAAAAATTCTATCTTTAGACTATTTTTCTATCAAAAAAGGATAAAACATTTTTTGTAATAAGGGTTATTTTGTTGTTTATTTTTAAATCACAATATATTTTGTGATTTATCTCTCAAATCTTATATTATGTGATGTGACAAGATTAATCTTTTTTTTTATTGGTTAATGCTCTTATCGTTGTCATTTTATTTCTACATTAAATTTATAGTGAAAATTTCGTACTTTACTTCCTATTTTTTTAATTCCAAATTCTTGTTTAATGCTTTTTTTCGTAGTTATGTATACTGTAAAATGTAAAAATAGATTATAAAGGACAGTTTTAGTGAAGATTTTCGCTCACTAGATGGCTGCACCTATCAGCTGTTTCAGAATTTGAAATAGATGGCATGGTGCGAGATAATCCAAATTAATTCTATTCTAATAAATGTTAAACTGAAATAATGAATGTTAAACTTATTTTATATAAATGTACTTAATCACTGTTAATTTTTAAAATGATTTTCATAATTTATATTTCAATTTTATATTTTTACTTGTGTACCTCTATCGATTATACATATGTTTAACTGTAACTAAACTGTATTTTTTGTGAAACGTGGCATTTTTGAACAACGTTTTTTCACTTGCTTTGCTGACTGTGTCGAATGGACACGCATAATAAAATTTCTAGTAGTTATTGATAAAGCTTGAATTATGAATTATTTTGAAGACTCACACGCTGAGTATTTATTAGAGTGCTACTAAACAAGCACCTAATAAGATGATTAAAGTAACTCTAAAAAGGCTAAATAAAAATATGAAAATCATTTTCCAACATTACATCGAAGAATTTAAGCAGGTAATATAATGTAATACTCTAGAAAATGGAAATTCAATAAGCATAAATCTTATGCAATTGTGTACATAAATAATTACATATGAAACTCTACTTGTTTTGTCTTCACATATCTACTCTTCCAATACATTTTTTGGATGAGAAAGAAAGTAAGTCAAACTATGCATCTACGAATAAAAAAAAAGAAAGCATTTACTTATTATTCAAATAGCAGTTAAATCTTGTTAGAAAAAATAGTATATAGGTTTAACAGTACATAAATAAATTCATTTTATGAATATAACCGAAATACACTTCTCAAAAAATA
>BMAV01000289.1:661005-685746 GCA_019973955.1 Trichonephila inaurata madagascariensis
ACAGCACGGCCGAGAGCATCCCAAAGATTTTCAATGGGATTAAGGTCGAGCGAATATGCTTACCACGCCATACGAACAATCCCTTCACTCTCCAGGCAGTCATCGATGATGTCAGCTCTATGGGGACGTGAGTTATCGTCCATTAAAACAAAAGTAGGGCCAACTGCTGCAGCGTACAATCTCATAATGGGTTCTAGGACTTCATCTCGATACCGGACAACCGTCACAGAACCCCGTTTAAAGATGAGTAGGTCGGTGCGGTATCCTAATGAAATCCCTGCCCACACCATAATGCTTCCGCCTCGGAATGCGTGATGTTCGGTGATGTTTTGGGGCTGAGTGCGTGTTCCTTGTTTACGCCATATCCTTATATGCTTGTTATCTGGCTCCAGAGCAAATCTTGACTCATCAGTAAACATGACATTACCCCAGTCAGACATATTCCAATTGCCATGTTCCCGGCACCACTTTAATCGTGCTTAATTAATGGATCCACCACTTTAATTGGATGGATAGAGAAACACAAGCTTGAGGTACCCAGGCATACAGTCCATTCATATGTAATCTTCGGCGTGCAGTAGCTGCAGATATAGCCTTACCGATGGACGCTGTAACCATAGATGTCACACGTGTGGAGGTCGCTCTGCGATTCCGCTAGGCTACAATAGCAATAAATCGATCTTCCGCGTGGGTTGTAACCCACGCCTACGGGCCTTCGGACAACTGTCTGTGTGGTTTGGAATTGTTTCCCTAAATGTGAAATTACAGAATGATGAACGCCGAAGAAAAGAGCAACATCTGTGATCCTCTGTCCTGCTTCAATGCGCCCCACAGCACGCCAGTGCCCAGAATCTTCCATTCGTCTTCAGGAAGTCATAGAAATACGTATGTCTTGAAAACAAATTGTACGAAAGTTTTAAACACCTTCTATCAGCACTTACAATCAACTTCTGTAACCCTTCATAAAGCTGGCTTCTTATAAGACTGCCCTTTTTGCATATTTCTTGACATGAAAGCACGATTGGCTGTTACCTAACATATTTGCATACTTCCAGCTACCTCTGCAGCGAATTGTACCCTCTTCAATTCTGATTGGATTCCGGAAATTAGCATTTTCCTCTCCGTGCTTAACTTTTGGAAGTGAGTGTATATCAAAATTCCTTCGGGGCCCTTCTTTAGATATGAGACCCTGTTAGTGGGAGTGTAGTTACACATGTTGGGGTCCTTTTAGCTTGGGGGCTCCATATCATTGATACGGAGGTGGCTACGCCCCTGGATGGCACCCTTCTCCTAATTTCCATACCACGTCAACGTGAAAACTTTTACCCACAATAAGTTTAACGTGCAATCAAACTCAGTAGGAATAAGATTCGAGCGGGCTATCCTTTGTTTACGAGTCCGTTGTTCTATCATCCACTTTATAGGCTTCATCAAACGAAAAATGAGAAAAGCATATTTTCAAACCCCTAGAGTGCCGGAGCCTTCAGGAGAACTTATGTAAACAATTTTTCTACAGTTTGCTTTCTGTTTTAGTACGAAAACTATAACCATTGATAATTTTCAATTACCAATACCTCTATGGTATACATAATAACATAAACTATTACTTTTACTTGCAATGCGCTTTATTTGCAAGCTGAATTTTGCATTCTGTAACTTGTAACAGAAATAACGCTGCTAAGACTCGAGTTGCAACGCTTTTCTAAAATACCCTATACCTTTTTCTTCACACACACAAAAAAAATGTTGAAGGAATACTTTATATTTATATTTAGTGATCAGACACTTAACTCTTTTTCTTTGATATGTATATTAACGCAGTGCTTAGAGCATGCACACACATACATGCGTTGAAGATAAGCAAAATACACTCATTGCAATTTCTTCATTTTAATCAATGAATTATTTTTTTGAATATTTTCTTCTTTTTTTTATAATTTATTCAAAGTCCCTCTGAGCAAAAAATAGAGCACTTATGAAATCTATGATTTATATACATAGCTCAATCACTTCACTTTTAAAAGTTGTGAATCAATTACAGGAAGAACTACACGACAAATGAATAATTCAAAATATTCTCATTTAATAAAAAAAGAAAAGAATCATCTTTATTAGGTAATTAGAGAGAGAATATAAACATTAATTAAATCCAATTAAATAAAGAACCCAGCTTTGATATAATAGCAACACAGGATGCGAGACTTTTATCACATTATGATCCAATAATTTAAGGGTTATTCTTCTTTTGAAGATAATGAAACAGAACCAAATAAAAGTGACAACAAAATTCAAGATGTTTTTATGTATCTGTCACATTTCATTTCAATGAATACAATATTTCATCATTTCATTCTTCAAACGAAAACAAATAAAATTTTCTTCCTAGGAGAAATCTTTAGTTCTTTCACCGAGAGGAGAAGTAAAGAAACAAAAGCTCAGTTTGTCCTTGATATACCCTTACATGTCCAAGACCAGTCGGCTGAATGCAGCTGTTACAGTTGAACAGCGTGTTATCTCATTATGTATTCCATCAGAGTCGTTGTTAAACTCCTACGTAACTGTGACAGCCAGCGTTGTTGCATTGGCTCTAATATCATATATCCCTTAGCAGGGGGTACATATATATGAATTACAATGTTTTCTATTCGGATGATAGTAAATGAAATTTATATGCATATCCAGAATGTTAAGCGACGAATTTATTCCAAGATGCTATTTCTTTTCTTTTATTTTATCATTTGATTTATAAAGAAGATGAAGATGATAACATCAATTTAAAAAAATGAATATTTTTCACTTGCTGTTAAGTAAATAGTATATAATTTGAGAAATTTTTGAATGTGGATGTGAAAGAATGTCATAGTCGTTGTTAAACTCCTACGCTAATGTGACAGCCAGCGTTGTTGCATTGGCTCAAATATCATATATCCCTTAGCAGAGGGTACATATATATGATTTGCAATGTTTTCTACTTGGTTGATAGTAATTGAAATTTATATACTTATCCAGAATGCTAAGTGACGAATTTATTCCAAGATGCTATTCATTTTATTTTATTTTGTCATTTGATTTATAAAGAAGATGTGTGTGTGTGTGTGTGAAGATGATGACATCAATTAAAAAACAAATGAATATTTTTCACTTGCTTCTAAGTAAATAGAATATAATTTGAGAAATTTTTGAATGTGGATGTGAAAGTATGTCACGCCATGTGGCAGCCAATTAATTTCGGATGAACCGAAAGCAATTACTCGTTCTTAATATTTATGGTTTTCAGACAGATTAGCCCAATTACTCATCGTCGCTAATGGGAAATCTTCGATTACAGACGCTAAAATGATTTTATTAATCAGTTTCCAACTGCTAAATTTCTCCTCTACAAATGCTTTCTCACCTTGGCTTTTCTCTCAGACATTTGTTTTTTATCCTGGAGATTTTCTGCTTAGATATCTCTGCATTAGAGAAAGGAAATTTCTTGTCAATAGATTTCCGAAATAAATTACCTAGAACAGAAATAATGGTTATTTTTTAATGTATAACAACACCGAATCATAAAATCTACATTAAAATAAAGAAATATATACAACTAAAAGGGGTTATAACTAACTAAGGTTATATAACTAAAGAGTATTTATATTGTACTTACTATTTCATTTGATCCTCCAATGGTTTCCTTCAGTTCTGTAGATCTGGAACGTCTTTAAAAATTGCATCCAAAAATTAGCGGCTTCGTAACGATATCCGAGGTCGGTTTTTATTATTATTTTCGCACGTACAGATCGGGGTACAGCGGATTTCTTTGGAAGCGTTACCATTATCAACTCACCTTTTTTAGAAGTTTCATAGCCATAAGTTAAATGTTATATTTGTAAAATCGTCATACTCACGTTTTTAAAAAAGTTTCTAACATCTTTCGAGCGTTAAGATGTGCAAAACTCTCTTTTCTTTATTTATATATATAACCGATCAATTGTTGTTATTGTTTTTAAATTTCTTCGTAAGTTCCGATTTATTTCTAGATTGTAAAATGTTCTGGATAATTTTCCTGACTCGTACATTAATACGGTTATAGTAAAAAAATCGAAAGACATGCTGAAGTAAAATGCTGCCCATTCGATTCACTGCGAGCTTTCATCCTCTACGTATTTTTCTAGCGCCGTGCGGTTGGGCATAATTATCCGTGAGAATGAATTCCTTAGAAATAGAGCCACCATGCGATGATAGTCTATTTTAAGCTATATATCAACTTTTTAAAAGAATTTATATACTTGGCAATTCAATAAGCAAAAAGAGAGATATAACTAAGTTCAAAATTTTTTTTGAATTTGCATCAAATGCGCTTAAAAAGGGAAGAAATGTAAATACAAATAAAAAGCTATACTTTAATGTGTTTATATTGGCTGATATTGTTTCCCTAATTGAAATCGGTCACAATTTTTTTTCAACTACCCTAAGTCTATACCAAGTGTTTTTATAGTAAAGTCTGTGTTGGGGAAAAATTCTAATAGAATCAAAAGGCTGTCTATTACATTTCACTGGGTTGTATAAGCAGACAGGGGAATAAGATGTAAGCTCAGACAATCAAAACTTGCTTCGACAATTCTTCATTGTTTTCTGTAAGTAAATAAACAATAATAAAAAAAAGACAGTACACACAATAATCACTCCATGTGGGTTCGAAAGAACAACAATGGTAGTAATAAAACAAATGACCCAGAGGGAAAGGCCAGCAATTTCCTTGGCATTCTTAGGATCATTATTATTATTGCATTAAAAAAAGAGAACAGATTAGCTGTGGTTTCTATGTCAAGGTAATTAATCCATTAGAGAGCATTCATAAATATTTCGTAATATGAGCTTAAATAATTTTGAAAATAATTTATATAAAAATTAAATTCAAAATTCATTAAATAAATGCATGACTGGTACATAAAAATGACTCGAATAAAATACTTTTAATATTCTCTTTTTCCATTCTAAGCATTATATATCTTAATAATAATAAAAAGAGAAAAAAAAGAGAAAAAAAAGGGAGAGAAATAATTGAAAATTTTCAGATAAAAAATTGTTCACATACTAAATATAACCAATATACTTCTTAAAAAGAATTACAGAGAAATTTTAATAAAATAATACCCCGCTATTTTGTATCAGACGAGATCAAAATTTATATATTCAGTAATTTCTTTTATTTTTTAAAATGGGTTAGAAAGGTTTTAAAAAAGTGTATCGTTCTCAGTTCATTTTAGACAATATGCTGAATTTTTTTATAGAAATTTTTGATTTTTTCCTAATATCTACAGAACGCAATAAAATACTAAAATTTTTCTAAAAGAACTTGAAATTTTTCCAAGATCAAAGCGAAATTTATTTTTAAACAGGTAGCTTTTTCGTTCAAAAAGCTTTTAATTTGTTGCGGTGTATTCGAGGCTGGCAGTGTATCAAGTCCTGGTGACACTAAAGACATACCGTTACATAAAAGACATATTGATGCACGTCAAATCTGTTGGGGTTAAAAGTTTTCACGCTGGTGTGTTGTGAAAGTTCGGATAGAGAGAGGGGTGCTAGGTAAGTGTCGTCCTTGTCACTTGTTCGAGGCTCAAATTTACGAGATCCGTCGCCAATAGCTATCGCGTTGCTTCGAGTGCGATGTAATAAAAAGATAAATAATTAAAAATAAAAGATAATGATGAAAGATTTTATTCCGCTATCGAGTGCGATGTTATTATTGGAAGTCACACAGATCACACGACTAACTGATCCCTCCATTTTAAAATATTCTACAGAAATTGTAGAACAGTTTTTCCGAAATCATAAAATTTATCTATAAAAATTCGCCGTTAAGACGTATTTCTTTAATTGCTTTGTGTAAACTTCCTTAAGGAGATTAATCACTTGAATGCGTATTCCGAAGCTAAAACATTTTAGCATTTCTATCGCATGAAGACATCTGGAAAAATGGCTCTAAAAGGTTAAATCTTTAAGAGTGACTTACCTTAAAAATATTTTTTCTCTTATCTATATATTAGGATCCCTGCGCAAAGTTGAATAAGAAAAATGTCATTACAAAAGCTGTGAATAACTAAAAAGAAGACGGAGGACTTTAATATACATGTGAATTTTCATCTATCTGGGTTTAATTTTAGAAACACATTCCCAAATTAAAGATGGTATTCGTTGTGGAATTTCCTTGGAATAAGTTGTTTTTTTTCATTTAAAAAAGTTTCAATGAAAACTTTATAAAATTTATTTAACTAAGTTTTCCTTTGGAACTTACTGTCGCATTATTTTCGGTGGCCGTGGTAGCCTAGTGGTCAAGGTATAGGATTGTGGCTGGCTTGTCACGAGTTAGAGCCCAGTACCACTAAAATCTCGCCGTGTAGGGGAGAAATGCACGTTAAATCTGTCGAGAGCTCAAACGTCCTCCCGTTGGTGTAGTGTGGTAGTTGGAAGAGAGGGGTACCAGCTCAGGTGTTATCCTCGTCGCTTGACCATGTTTCAAAATAACAAGGTCCGTTGCCAAAAGCCCTCGTGACGTTAATATTCAGTCACTCACACAGTCATTATTTTCAACTTCTGTATCAGCTATCTGTGTAATGAATTATTGCATATATATATTTGCTGTATAAAATATTGCATTGTATTTGAAAAGATATTCTTTGAATCGGTAAACTTCAGAAATTCATCACAGTAATTGCTTTTTCAGAAATACTGGAAAGGGTAGACATGTTTTAAAAGCACGCTACAGAACCCTAAAAGTAAGTATTACGCGGTAGTGCCGGTTTATCTATTGGGCGCATGGAGCGGGCACCCAGGGGCCCGGATAAGCTGGACTTAACCAGATATTTTGGTTATAAATTTCGATTCTCCAGTGCCAAGGGGGCCTGTAGATCTTCTGCACCCAGGGCCCGAAATGTGCTTTAAATCGGCACTGTTATGCTGTGCTTTTTATAATTTTCATGCGTAGATATCTTCGCTTATTGTCGTATTTCGGGGCACATATATCCTGAGCTCACATAAAAAAATACTATAACATAAATTTATGTGGCTATATATGTATGGCAACGAAAATTTTGGACTTTGCTTATCTGCTGATACGGTTTAATGATGGAAAGATCGTTTGTGGTTCAAGAGATATTCCTCTTCAAGTTATAGTACACTCACTTCCAAAAGTTAAGCACGGAGAGGAAAATGCCAACTTCCGGACGCCAATCAGAATTGAAGAGGATGCAATTCGCTGCAGAAGTAGATGGAAGTAAGCAAATATGTTAGGTAACAGCCAATCGTGCTTTCATGTCAAGAAGTCTGCAAAAAGGGCAGTCTTATAAGAAGCCAGCTTTATGAAGGGTTACAGAATTTGATTGTAAGTGCTGATAGAAGGTGTTTAAAACTTTCGTACAATTTGTTTTCAAGACATACGTGTTTCTATGACTTCCTGAAAACGAATGGAAGATTCTGGGCACTGGCGTGCTGTGGGGCGCATTGAAGCAGGACAGACGATCACAGATGTTGCTCTTTTCTTCGGCGTTCATCATTCTGTAATTTCACGTTTATGGAAACAATTCCAAACTACACAGACAGTTATCCGAAGACCCATGGGTGGTCGCCCAAGGGTTACAACGCCCGCGGAAGATCGATATATTGCTATTGTAGCCAAGCGGAATCGCAGAGCGACCTCCACACGTGTGACATCTATGGTTACAGCGTCCATTGGTAAGGCTATATCTGCACCTACTGTACGTCGAAGATTACATATGAATGGACTGTATGCCCGGGTACCTCGAGTTTGTGTTCCTCTATCCATCTAATCAAGAGGGGCCCCATTAAAGTGGTGTTGGAAACATGGCAATTGGACTGTGTCTGACTGGGGCAATGTCATGTTAACTGATGAGTCAAGATTTGCTCTGGAGCAAGATGACAAACCTATAAGGATATGACGTAAACAAGGAACACGCACTCAGCCCCAAAACATCACCGAACATCACGCATTCCGAGGCGGAAGCATTATGGTGTGGGCAGGGATTTCATTAGGATACCGCACCGACCTACACATCTTTAAATGGGGTTCTGTGACTGCTGTTCGGTATCGAGATGAAGTCCTAGAACCCATTATGAGATTGTACGCTGCAGCAGTTGGCCCTACTTTTGTTTTAATGGACGATAACGCACGTCCCCATAGAGCTGACATCGTCGATGATTACCTAGAGAGTGAAAGGATTGCGGATATGGTGTGGCAAGCATATTCGCCCGACCTTAATCCCATTGAAAATCTTTGGGATGCTCTCGGCCATGCTGTATCGTCACGTTTCCCACCTCCAGCCACTCTTATTGAGCTGGAGACTGCTCTACAAGAAGAATGGCGATTGCTTGATTCTGCGGTGGTTGACCACCTAATTGAAAGCATGGTCAGAAGGTGTAAGCTTTGCATACAGATGAGGGGGGATCACATACCCTATTAATGTCCTTTTTTCTCATTTTATGCTGTTTATTTTCACTTTATACATAATTCTGTTTAAGTCTTCAGTATGACATTATCTGATAACTTACAAAAATTTAATATTGTTTTCATTTCTGTGTATAATTATTGATTTTATTTTATGTATAAATATTTATGCTACTTTACTGCCAAATTTTGTGTCAATCAAAGCAGTATTTGTTGATTTTTTTGCATTTTACATCTTCGTGATTAACTTTTGGAAGTGAGTGTAGATAAATAAAAGTGGACCTTAGCATAGAAATCGGTAATAAAAATTAATGTTTCAACAAAAATCCAGAAAGGAAATTAGATTTTATATAATATTAATTTATTAACTGAATGATTTTTACACATATGTTTGTCATAATATGTCCCAAGTGGAGAATGTGGTACAATTGTTAACCAACCAGAGAGTTCTAGGGTGGTTATCGGGCTAGACATTTCTAGAAACTTTTATAAGGTTTTTCCAGTCGATGTACGGACGATGCAGAGAAGCAACATTGCGAGCCAAACAGCGTTGTTGACAGGGCCTGAGTGTTTCGTTTACCTAATACGAAATTGTGATATCTGTGTTCAATATTTGTGTATGTAATTTTTTAATGTGTGCCATTGTGGATTAATACGTGCGTACTAATTATTTCTAATTAGAAGAAAATATACTGCAATTACGAGAAAGAACTTGCCTGTTAATTACGTGGACCTTTCTTACAGTTAAAAGATGATATCAACCGAGTAAAAAATGGCGTCTAAATTGGGACTCGGGAGGGAATGCTAGTGATTCGTCATCAAGAAAAGTCATGGAGGAGAAACTTACAGCTTTGAAAAGTGTTATGAAAGGGATGAAATTATAAATGAACGCAGCCCAAAACGAATTAATCTGGAGAATAGAGCCATGAAAACTAGCCAAGAGGAATTAAGTAACAGATTAGTGACAGACCAAAAGGAGAGAATTAAGGTGAAGAACAGAGTCAAATCAGGAAAAACTGAAGAACATTCTTCAAACTAAAGTTCAAGCGATTTTAAGGAAGATAGAAGAAATAAAAGAAGAGTCGAAGGAAAAAAAGTGCAGAAAAGGATAGATTTCAAGACTGGAATTTCTGGAAACCCTTCCAGTTAGTTACTTCAAGGACAGAAAGCTTTATACCACGTCCTATGACCAAGCTTTTTACCTATGACGGACAGACTTTCTGAACTGGATCCAAGATACAATTTGATGTCATTTCCCTTGCAAATGATTGATATAACCGGACAAGAAATATGCAACTTGAACCAGTGCTCCATGGTTAGCTGTCTATTTCAGCGACACTGATCAACAACTTAGATTCCATTAGGGAGACTCTTGAATGTCGTTTTGGTGATAGACATTTGGCTTATTTCTACTAGGTTGAATTGGACGTATGAAGATAGAAACCTGGAAAATGTTGACAGGAACTTGCCACAGAAATAAATATTAATGCAAGCTGATTTTCCTGCGGTTCCTTCAGAAGTTCGAGACACTTTATATCCGAATTTAGCTATTTCATCGATGTTATTAAAGAGACCACACTACAAATCACTGGACTTTTTGAAACTAAAGATATGAAGGCTGCTCTTATGCATGCCAACAAGTTTGAGTCTTCTAGATCCACCTCGAAAACTGCATTAAGAGTCCGAACAGCTACTTTAAAAGATGAAAAAGATACAGAATGCCCCATGTGTCAAAAATCATAAAAATATACTAAAGAAATCAATAACGATTTAAGAAAACTGGCACGTTTTATATCAATCGGTGCTAAGGTTGTAACAAAAAGGGACTGTACTAAAGAGCAGCTGAGAAAATTAAATACTCTTCGTCGCCAATCAAGGCTAAAGTTCTGGGGAGGGACACCTTCAATGAGATTTTAAGTCCAAGAAAACACCCAGCCATTTCGACAAGAATTGACTTTAATGCGAAAAACTGTGGAAATATATAGTCAGAGGAATCAAAGAGACCTTACAATGAGACCAGTAAACATTGTTATAGGGCAGAAGAAAATAATAGAGGAGATGACAATATTCATGCTACAGCATTAACACTCGGTATGATGACCTTTGACCCGTGATCTCTTAGAAAAAATGAAATGGCTCAACTGGGAAATCACGATATCAAGATAAGATCTTCATGAAAACCGATCTCTTTCTCTTGACCAGCATGACAAAAAATATCTGCCTGTAAGCTGACAACAAAGCATTAGACAAGTTATTAGACATCATAAGATTCTCTAAATATTAGTGTTTAAATCCTGTACCAGAAATGGGAGACAGATGACGATGAGAAATTCAGGATAACCCTAGAGAAGGGCATTTTGGTATAAAAAAAAACACATTGACAATTACTGGAAACACTTGCTAATTAATTAAGGGAATAGGTGCAAAAAATGTCATGTTTGTAAATGACATAAAAAGAAAACTAAAATGTTATGATGTAGGAGCTCCTTTTGAGAGGATTTATCTAGATACTCTGAGACATTTACCTAGGATTAAGAGAGGCAATAATAATACACTCATTGTTGTGTTATATATAAACAAGATCACACTGTTTCCATAAAATTTAGAGATATTTAATAAGCAGGTAATTTTTCACTTTCCCGAGTAACATTAAAATTCCATTTGGATGCAGTATAACAAAGAATGAAATACACACTCTGACATAAGAATCGGGATTCATCACTGAAGAGTAAGATTCCATCTTGAAGCCCCGATAGTTGAGTGGTCATAGTTTCCAACTCGTAACCGGCATTGCGAAGTTTTTGTGGGATGGGGAATAAAATCACATTAGTTAATATTTGTGAGAACTAGCTGTCCTATAAATAATCAACTTATTTATATTTAATAAATATTGAAAATTAGAACAAAGAAGGGAAGAAAATTTAGCGGTCGGATCAAATATTTTTTTGTCATTGGTTACTGAATGCATATATTGCTTATTTTTAACTGTGAAAATTTCCAATGGTTGGTTTGCGGTCGAGGTAGTTAAGCGGTCTAGGCTGCGAGCTCGTGGGCGGCATGTTGCCGTCAAATTGCAGGTTCGAATCCTGATGTAATTAAATACCTATTGTATAGATGAGTTGATGAACTAATCACCTTAGCGTGGTGTGGAAATTTAAAGAATGAAGTGCCGGCTCAGGTATCGTCCTCGTTGTTTCCCCGCGGCTCAAAAAATTACGAGGTCCATCACCTGTAGCTATAATGTGGCTTCGAAATTTGATGTTCATAAGAAGCAAAATGTTGAAACTTTATAGGTATATTTAAGTATAATCTTTTTTAAAAAGCAAGAATTTCTATTATGAGTTTAATATTCTATATCATTCTGAGGAAACTCTTATATTTGCTGATTTTTCTCACATACCCTTCACCCACTTTAAGATCAATTTAATCAATTCTAGTCATATCACCTTTTATTTCACACTTTTTAACCAAAATATCATATATCTAATCCATCCAAATTTATCTTATCCGAAATATGATGCAGCTAGCTATATAAAACATAAAAAAATTAAAATTTTGGTTTCGTACCCACTCAGTTCTATTTTCCTCTTTTAATCATATCTCCTTTTTTAAAAAAAATTGACGTTAAATTAATTATTATAGTATTAAATAAAAAAAAATCTGGTGTGTATATGTTATTGATGTCTGCAGAAAAAATACGGAAGATCTTTACGTGTGTGTGAATTTATAATTCTCTAAATTAAATTCTTCCCTAGTAGACTTTTTAAGATAAAAAATACTTGCTAAATGCATATGTAGTTCCGGACATAATATAATAAGGGGGTGGGGATGGGGATAGGCATTTGGATTGTCCTTCGCATTTGGTTCAAAATGAAAAAAGGAAAGAAAAAAAAAATTCGTGAAGAGGAGTGGTGAAAAAAATCTAAAATGACATAAGGCTGTAATAAGTGTTGAACTACTGTTAATCCCTTGAATGAAAGACAACCCTTCAAGAAGGTCGATGATAATAGAAGGGAAAAACCAGTTGAAAGTGCTCAAAGTGTACCTAAAAGCTTTATTTATCATTTTATCACCATGCTTAGTCGAGCGAAATAAATAAAAAAAGTTTTAGATGTTTACTCCCAGTAACACAGAAAACAGTGGATCTAAAAAAAAAAAAAAAAATTACAGATGAGATATTGAGTTCGGAGAACAATCTTTTGCTTGAAGTTCTCTATTCTCATCTAACGCGAATTTATTTGTTCCTCTAGAATACACACATTAATTACATTATACTGCAATTGATTGCTTATTACATCATAAATGAACTGAAAGTATTTCCCCTTATATTTTGGAGTATTTAGATTATTAATAAATCCTTCATTATATCTTGTGTCAATATATAATAAAGTCAACAAACCAATATTTGATGAAGCAGCACGTAAAATGTTTATTTGATAAAATGTATCAAAGAATGTTCGTTGTTCTAGAGTATCAGCGTAACAAGAATATTTTTGTTATAACGTACGGTATATTTTTCACTTTTGAAACAATAAATTAAGCGTTTTTTTTAATTGTTAATGGAAAGTTATTGTTAAAGTTGTTCTTTTCTTCTTTTTTATAAAAAGGAAGAGTTCTCTTTTTGATTCACTGCCATCTGTAATAATATCTGTTTCTGATTAATCAAAATACCATAGATAGATTCGATTTTCCGTACCAGAAGAAACTGGGTAAAAAAAAGAGGTTTATGATTAAGATCTTAAAATACTTACTAAAGACCATAAACTTTTGCTATTTCATTAAAATGTTTCAAATAATCATTAAAATGAAATTAAACCTTGATATACACTCTTTTTTTTAATCAAACCACTATTTTGCAGATTCTTTCAAATAGAATTAATAACCATTCATTGTGTTTTCCAGTTTTGTGCAACGACCTTCATTTCATTTTCATACAATAACCAAAGAAAATCATGTGGATTTATTCTTGTTAACGAAAAGCTCGTAGTTGCACCGGACTTCTTTGCGTAATATATTAAGCAATTTTCACACAAAAAGGAGAATGATTATTCATTGGTATTACATGTAATTATCTTCTCACATTTGTTTTAATTTCTCGAACTGAAATAATTTCTAAGCAGTCAGAGACATTTATTTTATCTCATGCTGTAGAAAGATACAAATTAGAATCCTTAAAATATTTTTAAGGTTAAACTTAGTATTTAAAAAAGCATTTCAATAAAAGAAAAAAAAAATGATTGGGTGAAAACAACGGCCTACCTGATAAAACCATATCAGGGAAACCTTAATTCCTGTCAATGGAATTTCCCTGCTTGACCAATTAGACTTGATAGATATAAATATTCTTACCGAGTTCACTAACATCTATGGTATTTACCTTTAATAAGTTAAATGTTATATTTGTTAGATGAACGTTATTAGATATAAGTAATCGAAGACTTACCTTTTAGACTGGGCTTCTTATTCGACGATTTTTTAGGCATGATGGCAGGAGGTTGGTGTCGAAGATGCTTGGGACAAACCACTCCATTGTTTTTGCTTTTAACAGGGGTTTGAGGGGGTAAATTACGAGGGAAACCCATCATGGGGAAAGAAGTAAGAATAAGAGCTGCCCCAACGATGAAAACTCCAAGCCACCAGGCACCAATCCATTGTGGGTCATCAGATGTGATGCCAGGATTAGCTGCAAAGAAAGAATCATAAAATAATGAAGAAAGAAAAACATAGAAGAAAGGTGAGTGATTACATTTCAATTTGTTTTAGATTTTTAGAAAAATAATATGTGATGGATCTATTCGCGTACTTTCATCTAATCCTCTTGGGAAATCTTTGGGGTATCAATTCGCGTTTATTTACAACCAACCCTTTGAAGAAGAAACCGTGATATATAAATTAAGTCTACTCTATATGGTCTAGGTTTTCTAGCTAACGACGAGAAGAAAGAGAGAGAACGTGATAAGATATAATTCATTGCTACTGCTCAGGTATTATAACTTTCCATAGAGTATTTCAAATATTTAATAGAGGAAAGATTTAAAGTGACGAGATTGATCACTATAGTTGAATTAGTATTAGATTAAGTGGGATAATTGATTTGATCCTATAAAGAGAGGACCCCGATATTGATAGTCTCCTAATAATTCGTGTATCTTGCTATTTATCCACATTTTGTTCATATTGAGAATATTTCTTCACGTTGAAATTTATTGAATTAAAGTTTCTATTTTTGTGAGATCAATAAGATTGTTGTTGATTATGGCTAGTGTTTCTTCCATTCTTCCCACATATCTAGGCGGGCAAGAGAGAGGGTCGAATCCATCACAAATTTACATATCAAACTTCTTTAGAAATGAATTTTATAAAGCATACAGAAATGTTCTAGACTGATATTGATCACTAACACATATAAATTCATAGAGTACACAGTTTAGGTGAAAAATTTTTTTGTTCGAAATGTTCCATAAAATTCTCATTTCAAGCAATTCAATGCTTTGTGGAAAGCGACGGGGCTTAAATCACTATTACATGTGCCATAGTCACACTTGTTACATGCAACTGATGCAGAGATTAACTGTATAGCGTATTTGTGATAATTACTTAAGAATGGTAATTCCAAGGTTAAAATCTCGTCTAATTCTACGACGTGAGCTAATTTTTAAATAACTTTTACTGAATGAAACATATATCTAAGAAAAATCGATGAACCAAATTAAATTATGTGACCATTGAGAGAAAAATATTTGAGATCTGAGTATTCAATTATTTTTCTGGATTATGCGTGTGTGTGTAAACGAAAATCCTACTTTCATCAGGAACAATTTTTAGAATCCTGAAACCGCACCACATGAAACGAATGGTTTTGGAATGTTCCTTTTTAAATGAAGCTGTGTGCATTTAACAAGTCTTTAGAGATATGAAGCATAGCTGAATTACCGCGTTCTTTAACCTTTTTCCTCTTTAAAAGTAAATGTGTGCAAGAGCTTTTATATAGCAATGAAAAGACGTAAAGAGTAATTTGCAGTTTAGATTGAAAACAGTTATTAAACATAAACAGATGGATGCTGCAGTGTTATAAACATTACTGATAGTTAACAGCTTTTAAACTCATGTAAATGTGGAATTCTTTTTGTTTAATAAATAGTAATAATGATAATGTATTTTATACTTTTATTATAGCTATTTACTACAGTATTTACTTTTTACAAAATATTTCACCAAAAGGTAAGTACGTTCAAGAACTTTTTTTTAAAACCTGGGTAATATCTCCTCACCTTCAAACACATTGTTTTGAATGGACCTTTTTAATTCATCAAAGCTTAAAAGTAAACATTTTTTCCTCCAATAGGTATAAAATACTGATGATATTTCAGTAATAATGTGTCGTGAAAAAAATTGCTTAGTTTTTGATAGGTGAAACGAAAGTGGCTATATATATTAGCACATATTCTGGAAGGTGGAAAAAAATTGAAACTGTTTTAAGTGAGGGGGCTCTAAAAGGGTAAAAAGTGTGTCAAGTTCGTGAATAAAAAGATTTTTACGCAGGTCTAACAAAGGAGCATTGTATATTACGCAATTGAAATCCTCGTGTTTAATTGCCTATTGCTCAAGGAACTATTCGCTTACAATCGAAGTTTCGAAAGAAAAATTATGAGTAGTACGCCTAGCTTTAAAAGTTAAATGTCATAGAGTTAAATGTCAGCCGCCCATTCTTCAAATCCTGCAATGTTATACGCTGGAAAAAAAAATTTTAGGTAGAAACTTCGCTTTCGTTTTGAGTATCAATAAGAAATAATTAAAGGTTATATGTACCGAAGAGGGTCGATTGCACCTGTGTTGCAAAACATAATCTGTAGGTTGAATATAAGTGGGCTGGTCAAAAGGAATGGTTATGAAGTTTATTTTGTCAAAGGAAGTGTGCTATGTGAAACACAGGATTATATGCATGGAAGAATGGCTATGAAACTTTCAGTTTCCATCTTTCATATCCTATAATGTTTATTTAAATTATAATAATAAAGAGAACTTTGTTATAAAGCGGCAATACATTTTCGTGGGAGGTATCATCTTGCTTATTTTGCTGCATGCAAGAATTTGACACTGTTTGAAAATTTGTGCTAGAGAGGGGACTGGAATATTTAGGTAGTTTAAATTATAGTTAGGTACTGCTAGTATGAAACAGTCTGAACACTTCGTTGAAAACTATATTTTACTTTTTCTAAACTAAGGTTTTATTTACAGAAAAGAGTAATTTTCCAGCTTACAGCGTATTAACAGAAAACAGAAATTTCGGAATCATATTAATTAGCTATTTTATTTAGACTAATGCTTTATAAGTTAATAATTTGAATTTATACGTCTCTTATAAGAGCATTTTTTGCTATTTGTTGAGTCTATCTGAAGTGAAATCATATACGCGGAAATTTTGCTTTCTAAATAGGAGGAAATATTTTGCGATTTGAAAACAAGTAGTTGTTTAATGATTAGTTAAGAAACACATATAATCTTTCAGTTATAAGAAATATAATTAAAAATAATAATAGCCCATGTATAAAATGAAATAATTAAGAAAAACCTAGATATATCCATCAAGACAGGATTGAAAGTGTGTGTGTGCACGCACACACACATATATATATATATAATATTTTATCTCATTTAATTTTGGGCATATAAGAGTGTTAAATTTATGATACATCAGGTTATTTTGGGAAAAATCAGCATCTGATTATTTTATGATAGAGTTATAATTAATCGAATGAATCTTAGGAATAAAAAAAGTGAAGGGCTTAACAAATGTAGATTTCCGTAATTCAGATATTTGAAAAAACATCTCAGATACATCTAATCTTATTTAAACTTTAATTATTAAAAATTGATTTTAGTTTAATGTTTGTATTTCAATTATTCAGCAATAATTTTTCCTTTTAAGATAAATTGGTAATTTACAAAAAGCTGTGAAATAAATTACAAAATTACTCCTATATGATAATTATTTTATTTTTAAAATAGTTTTCCATAGAATTTTTTTTATGAGTTCTTAAAGTGAAAAAGGAAATCAAATATTGTATAATATACCACCCTGGAAATTAATTTATTAACTGCTCATTTATTTTACAGCATCTTTATATTTGGAAACAATGCCGAAAAAAGATAACAGTTTTATTAAACATGAAAACTACAACAGAAAACATTTCTAGGCTTGCTATGATAACTCTAAATAATTATTTCTCCCCTCTTAATTAATAATTAAAAGGGGAATATTTTACTTCACGCAGAACTATAAGAGGAATTTTTATAGTTTGCTAGTCTTATTTCAGAAAAATTGTTTGTATTTTAATAAATTCTGCACAATTTTGGTATTTTCATGTGAATTTTAAATCATAAATTAATGTTTCAACATATACTTCACTGTTTTATGAAGAAACATAATTAATTTTGATTTACAGAGGTACAACACCAAATCACGCGAGTTTTATTATAATTCTAATCAAGAATGGTTTTATTATTAACAGTGACACAAACCTCGAGCTGATAATAGAAACTACCTGAATGATTAAATGTCTTCCACATTCTGATATATAAAAATTACTACAAAATAATACTACAAGAAATATGCTCACCGAGTTTCTGTTCAACGAAAACATGAATGATCTTTTACAACTCACTTGTTACTCATTCAAATAAAAGTAAAAAGAGCATGCCTTGCAACGTGAAATAATTATACTTCAAGCCAGTCAAAGACTTGAAAAGCAGTCGTCAAATAGATCGAACGTCATTGTAATGAGCTTCGAGACTGGCGAAACATTTCCTGAAGCAGTGGCAGTCAATGTTTTCTGAATCAAGAGCCTACCAGAACACGTGCGGAGAGAATGCGCGGTAGTACACTTCCAAAACATGGAGATCGTAGAAGCGGAAAGTTCCGTTGAACTCTCCTTATTTATTCACTCTTAGAATAACTCGCTATAACAAAATAATGTCTACGGTGTGGGGGGTAGACGCCGTCACTGAATGTTAACCATCATTCGGCCAGCTACCTTTAACTAGCTAGCAGTCGTAAATCCTTTACCATCACCTACGTCGCTCAGACACAGCTCAAGGAACAGTTTTAAGAAGGCGTCGTTATGAAGATAAATTAGTTACATAATCTGAAAACTTTCGCAGTTTTTATTTTTTACAGTTTTGATTAAGAAAAGAAATTTGTCCTGAATTAAAGTAGCTGTGATGAACTTTGAGACTGGATGAAAGCCATGATGTAGTAATATTTTGTGAAGAAATTATGTTTCACATAATTGATTGTAGCACATTTTTAATTAACAGCTGTTGAAATAATTTATAGTCGTATTAGATATAAAAACATTTAGTTTTTTAAAAAAAGGGAAAGTGAGCTTTGTATGAATGAGACTCTAGTTATTAAATTGCATTTTCTTTTTGAAGAATAAAACAAGCAAATTTTCTTATGATTCATATAAAAATGTTACACAAATTGAAATTATTTGAGTGATATGTAGTCTTAAATGCATGTCAATCAATAATCAAATCCTTTAGAAATAAATATATAGAACAAGTATAATTACCATATTATTTTTAAAAAATTGAAATTCAATGACAGTTACTACACGTACAAACACCATTTCGTGTGAAGATTTAAAAATTAATAAGAACATGAAATAAAACAAAAGAACTTAAAAAGATTTAATTATAAAATATAATTAATAATAACTTTTCTCAGTAGAAGAATATTAGAATTTTATAAACACGATTCTATCAAACATTTCATAGAAGATTAAAAAATGGTCGACTTCGTATTAATACAGGAATTCTGCTAAAAATTGAAAAAAAAAAAAAAATGTTGAAAATGTGAAAGAATTAAAGCTTTATTTTTTTATGTGTATCATATTGAATCTTATAGCTTTTTATAATTTTTTTACGGGGAAGGCCTGGTTACAAATGCAGTATTTTCCAAATTTTAGTAATGCATAGGAGAAATAAAGTATCAATTACATTATAAAGTTGACAACACCTTCGATTTTAAGACTTCTTTGGATTTTCAAAAATAAACAGAGTATAAATCTTTGAATATTTTTCTTTATTGGATTGTTTTTTGAAGAACATCAGAATTTGCTTTTCCTGATCCTATTTATTTATAAATACTCATACTTCTTGTTTGCGACAAAATCTTTAACATAATAAAATATTCTGGAATTTGTATAATTTATTTATCTTGTAAATTACGTCTCATTTTCCGAATTTTCCATAAGACAGACTTGGGCTACGGCCAAGGGGCGCAGCAGTCAAGGCACACAATCAGTAAGAATTTATCGACTAAATACTTAGTTACAATGATGTTCAATTTCGGTATTTAGTTTTATTTTGTATTGTTTCATAAAAACTAAATAAATTATAGAGAATATTAATTAAAAATTATAAACTAACTTTCAGTGTGTGGGGGGA
Source organism: Trichonephila inaurata madagascariensis (assembly GCA_019973955.1). Classification (NCBI taxonomy): domain Eukaryota; kingdom Metazoa; phylum Arthropoda; class Arachnida; order Araneae; family Nephilidae; genus Trichonephila; species Trichonephila inaurata. Next base: position 680,900 of record BMAV01000289.1, read on the forward strand.
GGGATAAATTATTCCCTTAGTAATAAAGTATTAAAATGATGCTCATCGTCATCAACATTACTGGTGGAAAACTAAAATATTTTTCGCTCATCGTTTTCTGATGAATGTCAAGCATCACAAAAGCATGCATACATTTCTCAAAAAACACTGAGAAAAATAAATAATCAACAACCTTTTTCCATTAAGAGATTAATTCAATTTCAGCTATTTCACACATTAAAAAAAAGCAGTGACAGCAAATAAATGCAATATTCAGTGAGGACTGTGTAAAAAAATTCGTGATAATAATTAATAATGTATCAATATATGTTAGGGATATGTAGGAAATATAATCATCTACATAAGTTCAAGTAAGAACATATCATGTGAGATTTATTCTTATTTATATTGTTTCATTTAGTATGATTTTAGCTTGTTCTATCGATTAATTTTTCCCTAGCTAATTCATGTTCATTTGTCGAGGCAGTTTATGTTAATAAGCTAAGAACCAGGGGCGTAGCTACCGCCGTATCAATGATACGGCACCCCAAACTTTAAAGCCCCAAAATGTGTAAGCAAAAATAAGTAAAATATTAAGTTGCCCTAGAAGGAATTTTGACACAGGGCCCCATTTACGACTATCTACGCCAGTGCTAAGAATTGAAGCAAAGCATCTTTTAATTTTCATATATAATTCTATTTATAGACGCAGTTGTCAGGAGTTAGGATGGCTTAACATAGAGATGTATGCTAGAAGATATATTGTGCGTCCGTCATCTTAAGTAACTGAGGCAAATTTAATTCGAGGTAAACCAAGCCTGAATTTAGCAGAAATTGTTCATTCGCGAGTTAACTTAGCTACAAAAAAAATATATATGCATTTTCTTACTTTTTCTTTTAAAATTGATTCTTTTATGATTACCTTTAGCCAAAGCTCACTTTTGTTATATTTCTTAAACAGATTGCTTAAAAATAAGTAATTTAGTGAAAAGAAGTAATTCTTATCCTTCTTTCTGTAAGTGTTTAACTTTTTTTTCCAAATTCTAGAACTACTTGAAATAGCTGGACATATTTAAGAGAATCTTGTAAGGCTGACAGTAATTACCTCAAGCATTTTCTGTATTTCTATAATAATTATGTAAATCATAGCAAGAGCATTTTTCAAACAATTTTTATTTTAATCTCGGAAATGTTGATGAATAATAATTTACACCATCTCATAAACCAATTTATACCTCCTCATATCACATGGTAGATTGCACATAAAAGGAAAACCATAAACAGCATGATACATCAAATTCTATTAATGAAATGACCTTAAACGGGAAATTTTTTTATGATATTTCTTCTGCAGTTCATTGCCCGGTACTAAGATGTCTACATTTAAGTTGATGTCAATAAAATATTACAACTTTTCCTTGTTTCTCAATCTGATAAGGTGTGTTATCAGCTGAAATATATATGTCATGTTTGTTGCAATGACGTAAGTTTCGTTAATAACATCATCAAAAAAAAATTTAGTAATATTCAAGTTTTTGCAGTGTTCTAAAATATCGACAGACAAATACAGTACAAAGAGAATAAATGAGAATAAAATTATAAAATCATGTACATAATTTAGTAAGCTAACACTGTTAAAAGTTAAGAGTAAATTTAAAGATCTAGGAAGGGCTCTTACAGGAAGAAAATAATTAAAGATTTCTAGTACTTTTATGATATACGAGAAAAAATATCAACAGCTTCATTTATAACTCATAAAAAAAGAATACTTTTATTTTGCCATTATACTAGATAAGAAAGTAAGTTAAAATTCTAAAAACTACAATAAAATCTCAGATAAATATTTTACATTTAAGTTGCGAAATAATATATGTGTTCTGTTGATTAACATTTTAAAAATGGCATGAAAGGATTTGTGTCCAGTTTCTTTATTGAATCAATTTCAAGTCAATCAAAGAGTTATTAGTCTATTAAATATGTACTAAAATAAAATTGAAAGAAGATTTATTAAAGGCGAAAACGCTTCACTATAGACTTTTGAAATAATGTTCTTTTACTATTACAGTAGATATTTAATCATCCAGAAGTGGATTATCTGGAAATAATATGTCAAAAACTTGAAAAAAAAATTTCTCAATTTTATTTCAGAAATTTATCTACGAAATTTTCTGCTTAAATTTGGTGAAGAGAGCTGCAATGATGTGCATGTATATTGGAAGAATCTGATGTCGTTTAGATGCTATTTATAACATCGCATTTGCTTGGTTACCAATAAAATGGTTAATTTAAAAAAAATCGGAGTGAAAAATATTGCCAGAAAATGAGTAAGGAATTTCTTGATTTTGGAGACAACGCATACAGTTCGGAATACTGTACAAAACATTGATTGATATGAAAATGTGGACGTGGAAGCAGTGCCCGATGGGCTAAGCGAAGTCAAAGCTTGAGTCAGATATGATTATATATATATATACACACACATATATGATGTCGTCAAAGTATATAATTTAGTTATTTCACAGAATAACTAGGTATTTTATGAAATAACTAGACAAGTCAGTTAAAGTATATAATAGATAAACAATTTCATGTTTTATCAAGTTATTCTATGAAATAACTAGTTATTCTATAAAATAACTGATCATAGGCCGTTAAAGTGAAAAATAAACAATTTCAAAGTCATTTTATGAATTAATTGATCATAAATAGCTAAAACCACTCGAAAAATACATTTTATACCTATTATGGATGATTGATTGATAACTAATAAGGAAAAGTATATATAGATGGCATAACTTATTATTGCTCATATTGCTACGATTAGTTAAACAGAAAGGAAAATAAGATTATGTGTTTTGTATCTGTTACTGGCAAAATTAACTTTTCTATTCTTCGAACTTCAAGGATATCATAATGCTGGAGTAACCAATAGTCACGTGGTACTTTTTTTCTGTGCTATTTTAGCCCTTTTTACTTCTGCTATCAAAGTTAATAATTTTTCACGAGTAAGTGCAGCTTTTTTTCCCTTTGTCCTACACTTATTTAATAAAGATTCAAATCTCTCGCCTTAAATATTTCTTATTTATAGGTTAGTCTTCCCTTCTTGCAGATGTAATTGCTTGATAACATGTTGAAAAAATATTTGTTAATAATCTAAAATGTAAAATGCTAACATAAATACACCGCCTAAATTCCACATTTAAAAGCAACGGAATTAAGCGTACACACACACACACATCACTGCAAAGCAGAAAAAAAAGGTTTAAAACTGATTAAAAGCAGTTAGAACCGGCTCAAAGAACTTTCGAGTGCTGTATTTCATACTTGAACGATCACGTAATCGTTTTATTCCATAGAATACTTAATTAAATCGTAGGATTCAATAATTTTATATACTTTAACTAACTTGTCCAGTTATTTCAAGAAATACCTAGTTATTCCATAAAATAACAGATTTTACACTTTAACGGTAACACACACACACATATATATATATGTAATGCATCGGGATAAATATTTTTTCTCTTATAAATGTATAAGTGAAAAAACTAATCTTGAGAAATCTACGCAGCAGCATTGAAAAAAATATTTAAAAAGGCAGCGAAAGACTACTGTAAAAACGAAGTAGGCAAGGATATTCTCCAATTTTAAGTAGTAATAAATTAAGGGCTAACCTTTTTTTTTTGTACCAACTCCTCCAGTTTCGTATACATATTTGTTATTTTCCATTCGTTTCGGATAATCAAGTCTACTGTTAATTATTAAAAATAAGCTCGAAATGCTAAATTTTTATTACACACAGTATCGTATACATATACCTATAAAAACGTTACTATCGCATTACGATCAAGATTATAACTTCTTTTTTAATTTTGAGACATCGTGATAATTGAGAGATAAAGGAAAAATGCACTATTATTATTATTACTTTGAAATGGAAATATAAAATGGAACTCACCAAAAGGAAAATTCACATAAATACTGGTGCAAAATGATCCTAGTAGAAATCCAAACACTGGACCGAAAATTCGAACACCAATCGTTATACCTGTAACAAAATAATGATTAAAATAATCTTAAAAATCAAATAAAAAAATACAAACTTTTGAAGAAAAATTGTAAAAAAAAAAGAAGCAAAATGTATTCTGAATAACATGCAATTCATTGATACCTCCTGAAAGCAATAACTGTTAATATTTGTTGAAATATATGTCTTAATTATTGCATTTGTGTTTGGCAGTGGCGCACACAAGGGGGGTCCCCGAATCCGGACCCCCATCATAGCCCTTGATTTTTTTTTATTGATAATAATCCTATGCCTATAGTACGTAAAATTTAATTAAGTATTTGTTTTTAATAATTATTTTTATTAATTAATTTTATTAATTAATGCTGATTATTTATTCAATAATGAATTTTTACTGTTTTTTGTTCCCGAAAATCGACAAAATCAAAGGAATATGTTGGGCGGCGTATTGGAGCATGATACAAGAATACTGGACTTTCAACCCTGGACCCCTTAGAAAAACTCCTGTGTGCACTACTGGTGTTTGGATTCGTCTAAAACCTATCAACTGTTGAGTATTATTTAGCGGACCTGTAACTAAAAATTAATGTAACATGCATGCACGCACACAAATATGTAATGTTTATTATTATTATATTAATAATTGCTCTTATTAATATCTCGTCTTATTTAGATCAATATTTAAAAATATTTAGTTTTGACTTCTTTTGTAATACTCGTAACCAAATACGGATGCGGTCTATTTTCTTCAAAACTAGCATCCGCTTTATTTTTGTTGTTATGTTTAGAAAAAACCCACGTTTCCGTTGCGTTCTAAAAAAGCCTCGTACGAATTTTTTTT
>BMAV01000289.1:689723-714439 GCA_019973955.1 Trichonephila inaurata madagascariensis
GTAAAAGAGGATAATGGGCTCCAAATCCTCAGACATAGAACGCTGGCTGATCATTGCATCGGCAATGCGTACGAGGTGTTGCGAGAATGGAATCCAATACCACCTCAAACCATAATACCGAGTATAGTGATACTGGGTGCATAAGACAATAGTTTAGCATCATCTCTCCACGGTGCAGTCAGACTCAAATCCGATAATCCTGATATTGCAGAGAGAAGCGTAATTCGTCTATAAAGACAACGTCACGCCATTCAGGTGTCCATGTCCGTCGTTCAATGCACCATTAGGACAAAGGTAATCTGTCTTGCGGACATTCCATTACGTCGAATGATTCCTAAGGACACCAATTGTTGGGCAACAGACCGTATTTGTTATGATGCGGTCCCTGAAGTGGCAGAGTAATCCATCACTGCCATGCTTTTATATGCCTGTCATCTCGTGTAGTGGTGTGAGGAAGCTGGTGCAATCGGTGTCGTCTGTCCCTTTTGCATCCCTCGATTACAGATGTACATCACTGTTGATTGGTTACGTTTGATACGACCTGGAAAAAATAATCCGTATCTTCTGCAAACAACAATTTTTCTCTGTCGAACTCAGGATTGTGCATGAATGATACTTGTACTCTTCTTCGAGCCATATGGAACTTCTCGTGCAAAACAACCACACCAAAAAAAAAAGCAATTCCATTACTTCAAAGCAGCATTCTGTTCTTATTTATATAGCACTTTTTGGTGATGCTACAAGGACCGATGAGGAGCATCTACGTTGAAATGTTAATCATTTGCATTTCTCATCGCTAAATACGCGAGGTGAACATTTCACGCTATTTGTATGATTCCTTCTTGGTGTTGCCTTTTGAGTGGCCAGCAATGTAACATTGAATATATTATAATGTAGCAATTTAAATAGTTTATATAATCTACTTATAAAGCCGTAAGAAATTTAAAAAAATATATTTTTTAAAAAAACATTTTTTAAAGCATAGCTATATAATTCTAAAATAAACAAGTATTTCAGCTAATTTGCACAAGCAACTTCTTAATTTTGAATATGTTATTTATATTAGTGAATTATTTCTCATATGTATTAGCCACATAAACTAATGCAAATGTACTGAAATTATATTGCCTCAGTTTGTAAATGAGGCATGACGATTAATTAAAGTTTAAAATAGTATATACGAATAAGTACCTTCAAAAATTCCTTTATTAATAAACAAAAAAATTTGTTATTCTTTATACTTTTTTAAATCCAAAAAATATTAAGTTTATTATCTTTTACACGGAAATTTAAAACAAAATTAAGTTTGTCTTCCCCACCCCTTCCTACAACAGAAAATTTCCGAAGAAAACAATTTTATATGGTTATTTTATATTGCAATTTTGGATACATATGTTAAAAGTGCGATGATCAGATTGTATAAAAATTGTGAAATTACTAAAGATTAATTATTTTAAGTACCGCAATTGACACAATATCTTATAATTGTCTTCAATATTAACTGTAAGCTCTTAATATACAGCCATTCTTTAATACAGTACAACTACGCTCACAAATGTTTAAAAAAATAAAGAAAGAAATAATAAATTTTTAAAAAATACCATTATTACAACATTTAATATATTCTGTTATAATGTTTGACAGAAAAAGAAGATATGCGAATGTAAAAAATTGAATTTGGGAAGGATAATGTTATCTATCATTATCAATTATATACGCTCACTATCAGAAATTATTTTCTGAAAGATTTCAATAATATTCCTTACATGAAAAGTTTAAAAGTGTAAAAATATTCCAGGCAATTGCATTTGGTTTCGTGAAAACCTTCGAAATGAAAAGTTCCATTTACAATAAAAGAAACGAGTTTATTTAAAATTTTCTACTTATAATTTATGCCCAAATGCTTAAATCACTCTGCACATAGTAAGTTAGCACATGAATGAAAGAAAGGTATTGCAGACAGGCGTTAAATGACAGGCAGGATGAGCCGACCCGCAAAACCTTTCTTCAATAAAAACTGTGCTGGGTAAAAAAAGAAAGAAAGAAAGGAAAAAAAAGAAGAAAAGAGGGATGGGAGGAAGGGGGAGAACACTTAGAAATATTTCTTTCGCAACGATTCTTAGAAATTTAATCAATTTTTAAAATAAAGCAAGGGGTTGAAAGGTTTAGATTATTCATACATTAACGTAATTTTATAGCTCTACACACAAAATTTAATTTGTAGGCTTTTCTGAAAAGAGGAAAATAAATAAATTAATAAAAGGTACTGTTATTTTCAAATTCGCGTTCCAAATATGAAGTTCTTAGAAAAACACCCCTTTTATTCAAGAAAAAAAGAGGGGGAGGGGATTATAAAATTTACTAGAAAAAACTACAGGAAATTTTTTTAAAATGACATCCGTGGAAAAAAAATATTCCCGCGGATTCAAATTCTAATAATAATTGATAACAGAAACTTAAAATTGCTTCGATTTTTCCCGTGTGACAGCTGAATTCTAAGAAATGAAATAAGAGAAAAGCGCAAAAAATAATTGCCAACTTCATAGAAATTATATCTCAGAAGAGGAATTGCGTGGAAAAATGATGTATAGAAAGAGAAATTCTACGAATTTTTCAATTTAAAAATAATTAAATAACAGTTATTGAGGATAAAATTTTATTTATCAAAAGGAACTGGGTCTCCGTAGTTGCATGGTATACATTTGAAGGCAAGAATTTTTTGCTTTTATCGAGTAAGGTCATTTCAAAGTTAGATGCTAGATAATTAACTCAAATTTTTCTCACAAGTTATTGACATATTGAATAAGTCTTCTTATGAAACTGACGAAAAATTGGTTGAGATAAGTTCCGTTACTGTGTCATGTAGTGTTCCCATGACCTTGAAAAGTTACTGTATCTTTTCACAGAAGCGTTCCATATCTTAATATCAATATCACATGTATAAATGTCAAGGTCATTATGAAAAATAAACCTTTCAAATTAAGTTGAACCTTGTGCAACTCAATTACAATTTTTTTTTTTGACATGCTCTTTTAAATGACTTTTCCACCACTGCAGCAAAGCAAATGCAGTTCCTTTTTTTGTTTTTTGTTTGTTTTTCCCGAGAAATTACATTTCCCCTTTTCCTAATCAGGCTTTTTGCGACATTTGTTCAGCTTTTTAGTATTGTACATAGTCTACTCCTTTTTTTTCCTCTACATTTTTTCAGGAAACGGTTATATACCAGAAAATTTGTCAGGATATGAGTAGGATGAGGTTTAACTGAAAATGAAACTCTCAAGGAAACTGGATGTATGTGTGTGCGTATTATTAAAATAGATTCAAATTTAGAAATATTAAGACAAGATTATTTTTATACTTGACCTTGTATTTCTGTTATTTGAACAATAGTACATTAAACCATATTATGCCGAACTTCCCAAATTTGAATTTTTCTCCCATCGACTATCAAAGAGTTACACTTTATAAATTCATTTCAATAAAGTCAAAAGAAAATGCCAATCATAATTCACTCAACTAGCATAAATATACTTAGCCTCCATCAAAGGGGCGGAGATTGCGCCAAATGAAGACTCAACACTCAAAACTTATGTGTGTACGCATCTGTTGTATTAATTTTAAAATTGTTTCTCACTTTTGAATATGTATTTTTATTACTTCGCTAACTTCTGTTTTCTAGCAAGAGTAAGAAAATAAACAGCTTATTTGTCTTAATAGCAAACGGCATTTTCTTGATTATTGTTCCCCCAAATCGCAGAGTGTATTCCAATTTATAGAACTTTCTTAAGAATAACTGACATCTCTAACCAGCAGTATGAGAGGAGGATTCTTAAAATTACAATCTCGAGAGGACAGGAAGTTTAATAATAATTATTGATTAATAATATAGAATAATTACCGAATGGAGTCACATAGTTTCAATTTCTAAATAAGAAAATTTGAGAATGATTAAAATTACTGTCGGACCCCGATTTAACGAATTCATTGGGACGGATCATTTTATTCGTTAATTCGGGGTTATTGGTAATATCGGGACCCAAAAAAGTAATAGTTTTTTGAACGTACCTTTTGGAAACTATAATTAACTAAGAGGTCTTTTTCAACTTTACTCAGAGAAGAAAATTCTGCGTCATTTACATCCTGCTGCATAAGGTATGTTTTTACAGTTTCCAAAAAAAGTAACAGTTTTGATAGGAGTTTCAGAGAGGGGAATTTTCTGTCCCACTCAAAACTCATACGATAGGTTACGTTTATGATTCATCTGAATCAGGTCTAATAATGGGCTGCACCCTTTCCTGTCAAAATCTGCTGCTTACAAGAAAAGCCTTTTTCTGTTACGAACAAAATAGATACATCATTTGAAAAAGAAATCCAATTTTTTCTAATCCAAACTAACAAAAAAAGATGTTCGGATATATTAATATAAGTCGTTTATTTGGGGTTTATTATTCGTTAAATAGAGGTTTTTTGCATTCATTTTTATCGGGCAAAAAGAAAAATTCTTTAAATAGGGGTTCGGTAAATCAGGGTCTGATTGTAATATAGTATTTTTTGTGTATGTATTGTAATTAACGATGCCATAATTTCATTATTAAAAACATCTAATTATTAAATGTAAAATGTCGAATTTAAGAAGCACAATAAATCATATATGTAATTTTATGTCAGCATATTTATTAAAGATGCTTTAGTTATTTTATAATAGCTTTAACGGAAATTTTAGAGAGATGAAAGTAACAAAAATACTTTGATAGGTAATATTTCTGTAAAATCTAAAATACCTCAGATTTTTAAAATTTTTAGTGAATTTGCAACAAGATTTTTGATAACAGTAAAATTGTTTAACTCTCTGTGTGTTAACTTCAAATGAATATTTTTTCACACAATTTTGAATAAAATTATAAATGTGTGTGTGCTGCATTCATTTTTAAAAGTAAAAATACTTGATAAAATTTTTGTAATAATGATTGTTGCATTCGCAAATTTCATATTTAGCTTTTCAATCGAAGTTTTGTCTTTTTAAAACTTATATGCAGACAATCATATTTCATGGACATCAATACCTGATTCTCCATTAATGGTCGAAAAACTTTTAATGTAGAAAAATCGCTCTTGTAACACACATTCAGTTCAAATTAAACAAATCTGGTATCGCATCTAAAAGTTTCCGCTTATTTTAAGGTATACGTAAAAACTAAATTAAAATTTTTTCAAACATATAGTTGGACAATGATTACGAATTAATAAGATCGACACTGTTTCTCAAGCCGAGGTAATTATAAAAAAAAAAAAAAAAAACTTATGAAGACAGAAAAATTTCCCTCTTAGTATTCCTTAATGTATTTAGGTCATAGTTAGCATAAGTTAGAACTTAAGTTTCTTTGAATACTAATTTTAATTAACTGAAGAGAATCCTGAACATTTCAAAATATTATTTTTCAAATAAAAAGTCGTTGAAATTTTTTTCTTGTTAGTTTCGAAGATTTGTGAAGAATTAAAAAAAAATCCGCTCTATGTGTCAAAAACTCTTTAAAATTTCCAGAATTCTCCGCAGGTTTTGTGGACAACCCATTCCAGATACTTAAAATGGTTTTATTGATAAATAAAAATAAGCAGAATAACTGACACATTTTTCCATATTTTATAAACGAACATTTCATATTCGAAAGAAAAATAACATTTTCTTAAGTATAATCTTTATTTTTAATTTTTATTCCCTCCTGAAAGAGATCGCGCGCGCTTTTTTTTCTGGGAGAAAGTATACAAAGTTTTGACAGGACCTCTTTTAAACCTCATAATTTGCATTATAATCAAAAGCTGCAATGTTGAGAATAGAAATAATAGCAACAAAGAAACTAGTATCAATTCAAGTTGATTTAAACATCTCTCTTTTTAAAAAAGAAAATTTCATTTAAAATTAGACTAGGAAAATCTGTTTTCAAAAAGTTCAAAACGTTTTTATATACAGGAGAAAGTTAATTTCATTTTTTTAAAAGAAACTATAATATGATCAGAAAAGAATAAAAAGAGGATATTCTTACCAAAATATAAGGGTGATTCTCTCGTAGCTACATTGTCGTCTATGTATGGTATTCCCAGCGTATAGACGGCTGTTGCTCCAATTCCAATGAACAGAAGACTAACGAAAAAGATGGCGAGTACGGCATTCCGAACACGATTTTGATAAGCAGTGTTGTCTGGAGAATCACAACGTGATGCAATGCGTCCCTTGTAAAAAGGCGTTATTGAGACGAGTTCCGATTCTGCTTCGTCGGTGAAGTTTTCCAATGGCTTTAGATCTGAACTAGAGGGTATATCCCGTGGTGCAACCATTTTGGAAGGCTCCGATTTCGATCTTTTTGATGAAAGTGCACTGGCGTTTCTTGTGAAACGTGACATGTCATGGCACAGTCTCGCGTTCAGTTCACGCATCTTGTACGTTGAGGCATTTGTGTGTTCAAGGCTGTTACCCGCAAATTCCTCTCCACTTCCAAACAGAAAATGTGGTGTTGAGCAAAGTATAGATGCAGCTGCAAATACCAACATACCACATGCAATCCACTTCGGTCTGTGACCTTGTCCACCATAGTAGGTCAACAAGAGAGCCCCACCAATTTGTCCGATCTCAGTGGCAGACATAATGATACCCGTTGTCTTGCTCTGGATCTGGAAAAGTTTCTCAATTGTGGTCAAGACACTTACAAAATAGGTATAGTACATGCCTTGAAGAACGCTTGTGAGACAGAAAACTATCAGAAAGGCCTTTTTGTTGGCAAAAGTTTGCAACCATGATGGCCTAAAGGACCACAGACCACAATCGGTACCTTCCATCACTTCGTTGTCCACATATTTATATACTTTGTTATTGGCATCTCCCTCTGCGTGACCGTTGGCTAAAGGTCTGGTACGATGTCCGTTAGCATAGCATCCGTTTCCATTTGTTGCGTTTTTAGCAGCCAAAGGAGTCCGCACATCGTCCATCTCTCCAGCTTCTGCTCCGTTAGAAAGTCCTGACTCAACCATTTCTCCAGGTAGTTTCTAAAAACAATTTCAAATTTTTACATTAGAGGGTAAAAAAAAAGTCAAAGCATAGTTTCGAACATATTTCCATAATTATTTAAAACAAAATTAATGTTAAAACTAGAAATTCAACAAGCGTGATAGTAAAAACAAAGATATGCATGGGTTTAATTGTAGTTGATATTTCTTTCTAAAAATTAGTAACACACATTTATAAAATTAGTTAGCATTATCAATACAACCAACAGTTTTGTGTTTTTCAGTTCTTCTAATTATTCTCTAATTCACCTTTTTCACAGCAGAAATTATTACTTTCGAAAATTACATAATATACAGATTAATTATTTTTGAATGAGTGAATGCAGTTTTGTATTTATATTAGTCAACCGTTGTAAGGAAATCTATAGCAATTAGTCTAAATAAGAAGAAATTTTCTGCAGACATTGAAATATCTACAGATACTATTAAAGGTTTTTAATGCATAATAATTAATCCTTCTTTTTCTTGTTTTATTTAAGGCGCCTAGTGGTCATGGTTTCGAACTCATGGTTGGTGTTGTTGAGTCGCAAGTTGGCAGTTCTGATTACACTGAAGACCTGCCACGTTGAGGGGCTGATGCACGTTATATCTGTCGAGGCTTAAAGTCCTCACGTTGGTGTGGTGTGGAAGTTAAGAGAGGGATATAACCCCTTGTGATTACTTTAGAGTGTGACGTTAATAAAGTACTCTTTTTTTGGCTGCGTTGGCCAAGTGTTCATGGTCGGCATTATTTGCGTCAAGTTGCGGGTTCAAGCCTTACTGCCCCTTGCCATATAGAGCAGCGACACTCAACCTGCGGCCCACCGATCCTTTTTAAGTGGCCCGGTCATGGCCCATTGCTCTGAGAAATTTAATTTAAGAACATTGTATTAAAAATTTGTTGGGAAATTATTTGTCAAGAAATCAAATATATAAATTTTGCTTTTTGCTGTCGGTGTCGTACGGGTACGAATTAATATTCTTTTTCTATTTGGAACGGTTACGGTTAGGGATAACAGAGAACGGTGGAGTAGTGAAAATTTTATGGGTGGAACTAATTTATAACTATCTTTCATATCATTGCAAGCGAAAAATATTCGAAAAAAATAACTCGTTTCAAGACGATTGGGAGGTAGACTATTTTGTAGTGAAAAACAAACATGGATCAGTAATTGTTTGATTTGTCACGAAAGTGCTGTATATAAAAAATACTAATCAACAGGAATCTCATTCAATGACACTTTTCCTCGAAGATCTCTTTCAAGAGGTGATAAATAGGCTTTCTTAAATAATCTTTGCAACAGCAACGAAGTGTTTTGTCAGTGGTAATATTACAGCGGTAGCAAAGACATATCCTACAAAGTTTGTTATATTATTGTTAATCATATGAAACCGTTTACTGATGCAGAAATTGTGAAGGAGTGTTTCTTAAATGCTTCTAATTTAGTGTCAGTTACAAAAATAAAAAATAATAATTAAAAAAAGCAAAACAGGAGCTACAATATTTTGATCAATTTCCCACATTTTAAATTTCCAATGTTATCTTGGTCTTAAAGCATTTCCTCCCCCTACCCCATTTATCCTCATGTTGCGGCCCGCGTGAAATAACTAACATATGTATGCGGCCCGCGTGAAATAGCTGACATATGTATGCGGCCCAGCAGAAAAAAGGTTGAGTACCGCTGATATAGAGGGACTGATGCACGTTAAGTTTGTTTAGGCTGATTTTCTTCTCGTACGGCGTGGTGTGAAAGTTTGGAGAGGGTTAACAGCTCAGGTGTCGTCCTCGTCACTTGGCCATAGTTCAGATTTACGAGAATCGTTGCTAAAACCTTTTGTGTTAAAGTGTGACGTTAATCATCAACCAATCGTCTTATTTAATTCATTGAAAAGATAAAGGAACACAATTTACTCTCAGTGAAATATGGTTTTGTTGTTGTAGTTGCTTATGCCACCTGATCAGCAAAGGTCAGATCAAGGCCCAAGAAAATGGCAAAGGACTAAGTGACGCATGTCGTTAGCCGTAGCTTTGAGCCCCATACAGGTGACAGAACGATTTAGCTCGGTTTCACTCCAATTTTGAGGGAAAATACCCTGGGGGTAGTCAGGGGCCTCCCACCTCTCTTCCACCAACCTCACGAGAGGACTTGTGGCTCGACGGCTATTTTAAATAACCCCATGCCGCGAAGGCATTATACATTTAGAAACATTCATGTCTTCTCCGGGATTCGAACCCAGGCACAGCAGTCAGCGTTGCTAACCACTGTACTGGATGGGCGATATATATGGTTTTAATTAACGTCTGGTTGTATGTGAAATCTTATCCAAGGATAATTTCATTTGTTTTTACTGAGAAATAAAGTAAATAAACCTGTTGAGTAATCAATAGGATATAATTCATAGGCACAAATATTTCAGAAACTAAACTACATAAATTAGACGTAGAATATGCGTTTTTCTCGCAAGATATTATTAATATATTTTATTGGAGCCATGAATCAACGAATGGGTCAGGACAAAAACGATCATTTGATCAATCGATAAGATACACTGCTATTAAAAAACAATTAGGCTTGAAAATAAATTCTATAGCTGGAAGGAATGACGAGGCTTAGCACTTTACATTAGGCTGTGTAGATATCTCAATGTATATATTAAGAGGAAGCGATATAAAAAAAAATTACAAATGCAATGCCATGATCGTAAGTTCTATAAAAAATTAATTTCTCAGAAAGTCATGAACAATGAGATAATTCAGGATTCTTCGATCAGAGTAGAGTAACACAGTAACCTCATATTTTATCACTATTTATTTGATCATCAAGAGACATTGATAACACAAGAAGCTGATGACAAGCTTCAGATATATTAAGACTTATCAGAATCCCAAGATGAAAGAAAAAAATTAATGTATACATACGATATCGTATATTTATGAACACACAAAACATTTCAGATCTGTTTACCCATCATCATTGGATAAGAAAAATGTAAAAAATTAATTAAAATATTTAATAAAAAAGAAAAATATCTTTTTTCCTCTAAGCAACGAGTGTACTCAATTTTCAGAAAGTTGCTCTTTATGAATAATCAACAACAAAATCAGTGATATTTAACCTTGCTTTTTTATCTAATTTAGACAGAACTTTTGACATATATTTCGTAATTTTCCCATAAAATGTAAGCCAATTACGAGAAGAGCTTTCCCATTTTTTTTTTTATTAAAACCTAAAATAAATTTATGTCGAGAATCTTGGTGAAAGAGATCTTTTAAAAAATGGCAAAATAAATTTAGAGGCTAATCTCAACTTTGTACGTTTCTCTGATTCCCTCTGTTATTACATTGTTCCATTTTAAGAAAATTTTGATAAAATGAAAAAGTTGAAACGGTATTAGAATTGTATTTGTTAGAATTAAACGCATTATGAAAAGGGATAGAAGAAGCCAACTGATAAAATCTAACAATTTACACAAAATTAGCTACTGCAAATTCGATAAAATATTTTCTGTTAGATAGCACATTATTCACGAATCATAAAATAGATCAGTTTTTGTGCTGATTCGGAATTATGTTCTTCACTATCGATAAGAAAGAAAACAATATCAAATGACTCATAGGAGAAATATTTTTAACGAAAGACGAATGAAACGATTATGAAAATACTTGAAAATGGAAGAAAAAAAGAATTTCACAAATGGATTTGAATCTAAAGAAGCAAATTAGAGCAATAATTGTACTTGAAGGGTTTTAACGTGTAAAACTGTCCCCCTTTGCAAACTAACATGTTATGATACAGCTGAAAAATAAAACTAACGTATTTCAATTAAACTTGCCACTAAAAGAAAAAGAAAAATTTGGCAAAATTTAATTCACATTTATTAGAATAATATAACACCAGTTTATCTAAGATACATTTGGCTGCACCTAATTAAGCCGACAATGTCTCGAGCGAACAAAATAAATACTTTGTATCAACAGCTTTCACACAGTCATCGTGAGGGGAAAAATGCTCCGTTAAATGCTATTTAAGATCAAACCACACACAAATACAGACTTCTGAGTTAATTGACATCAAAATTGTGTGGTGACGTCTGTGGGTTTAACTTGCCAATTCTCAGAGGTCAGATACCCACCCTCGATTAAAATCGATGTATGCCTTTAATCGATTAAATCGTGGGTTAGATTTTTCTTTCCTTTTTCTTAGAAAAGTCAAGAACCGCGTTGTATTTGTCGGTAATGGTGAAACTTATTTAAAAAGGATTTGGCTTGTCATTTCTAAGCATTTGTTTCCATGTGTGTTCTTAAGGAACTTCCTCATTGCTTTCTTCTCTCTCAGACAGATAAAATCATGAAAGAAAAACATTATTTTGTGCTAAAATTATTTACGGAAGTCAGGGACATTGGGATATCATTTCGAGGAATGCGATTAATACAATTAACCACATTGATTATATGCGTTACTATATATATTCACGTATTCTTATTATTTTCTCGAAAGTCAAAAAAAAAAAAAAAAAAGGTTATGAAATATTAGAAGATTTTATGATATAACGGGCTAAATTTCAAGATTTCCAACAATGTAACAATTTTCGGTAATGAAACGTTATACCTTAAAATGTTTTTAATATACCCTAAAATCGGAGGTATAACGCGCACTTTTAACATAAAAAAATAAAATCGAAATTTACGGGTACATGTTGTACGCCAAGTATAAAAATGACAGTAAAAATTTAAAAAAAAAAAAAAAAATAGAGAGAGGAAAAAATTAAAAAAAAAAAAAAAGACTTACACAGAATATTGTTTATTTAAAAGAAATGACATATACCTAATGAACTTAAAGGGCTGTAGTTCTGAAAGTATACTATTAATTCACAAAAGCCTGGGATAAAACCACGAATAAATGACTTCAAAACATAAGAGCATTACACACGTGAATTTCAGATTCCTTCGCGTAAAAAAGGGGGTGCGCGTTTTACAGCAAATATACCTAAAAATTAAAAACTGTAGCTTGAAAGTATACGTGCACGTTATAGGAGCCGGGATCTTACGGTATGTGATATTTTCCCATCAATTGTCGGAATGACATATTTTGCCAAAAGCTTTTTACTATCCTACATATGTATATAGTTTACTACCAGAATGGATATAATAACATTAAAGAAACATATATTTATAATCAGCCTCAAGATTTATGCTGATTGCTTTATAGCCGTTTTAAATATATCTGTATCCGACGATTAAAATTTAGTTCCGTATTATCTAGTGACAACTGTATATCTGTCTCCGAAAACTTCTAAATTATTGAAATGAATATTTTAAGGACATTTTTCTATACTTTCCAATAGTCTAAAATTCGGATGTACGAGAAACCACTTTAAGGAGTTTTAAAATCATATAGAGTTGCAAATAAACAATATAAAAACAGGCCTTGCATCTTTTTTGGAAATTATTGTAAGCCACGTAGATTGTAGGCAAGATATCAACTGTCAACAATTTTTCCTAATAAAATAAAATTAATAAAGCATGAAGAGAGTAACAATTCACAGCATCCATCTGAAAAAGGAAAAATTTCTCTGAATAGTAAATAATTTATGATATTCAACCACGCAGTCATTGGTTTATTTCAATGTATTTTTTTAACGGCTTAAAATATTAACTATAATCGACCTTTATATTTAACGTAACGTATATCGACGTAAGTAATTAAATATTTCATGAGTAAAATATATATTTTAAAATTTTATAAAGATAAAAAAAATCCTCTTCAGAAAATGACATTTGGAAATTAAACTTCATAAAGAATAAACAATGATCTTTCAAGCTACTGAAAGTGCATACGATTTGCAGCTTTTTCTTCTTTTAATTCAAAAAATCACAGTAAAAATGAAACATGTTATCCTACAGTAGAACGTCGTTTATCCGAATCAATTGGGACCGGACACCGTTCAGATACGTGATTGTTCGGATAACCGAAAATCGAATGCGATCCATACAGTATATGAAACCGGACACTATACGAATATCGAAAATCTTCACATGCGGGAAACGTGTTTGAAGAAAAAGCAAAATAGGTGCAAAATGTCGCAATTTTACCTTTATTGTGGAAAATTATCACTTTTTTTTTGCTGTACCATTGTACATCTTCGTTTTTTCGCTGAAAGGTCACCGATTCTCTTGAGAAGCAGTAGTTGAGTAGGACAGCACTCTGATTGTTGTTCGTACCACTTCATGGCTGTCTCTAACGCAGAAAACGCGTCAGCATTTGATGGACCCTTGCTACTTTCATCGTGTTGTCCTCGTCTTTATCCGTTTCATCGTCGACAGGGTCAGATTCTACTTGCAAGGAAGTCACAATCTCGTCATCATTTAGCATTTGAAATGCACAGTCTTCTGCATCGCATGCCATTCAGGTTTCTACATCTTCTTCATCGCATTCTTGAAATCCTGGGATCGATTGGACAAGGTTGGTAATCTCCTCCCTGTAGTCGTTATTGACCATTTGATTACCAAATCACACAACTGAAATTCCCCAAATATCCCTGATCTTGGGTTTTCCCGTCACATTGGCCTCACGCAAAACAACTGTTGAGCATTGCACTTTTCGAAAACGTATTCATATACAGTACATATAGTTGACAAAAAAAAAAAAAAGAAAAAAGAAAAAAAGAAACTGGTCCGGATGTTTGACGCTCCGGATAATAAACGTTCGGATAAACGATGTTCTACTGTATTTAGAATTACAATGAAGCTAGTAAATGCTCAAGAAATTAAAATTCAAATATGGATATATATGTATGATTTCTTAATAGTTAGTAATTTTCACACTCACAATGTACATTCAGAATTAGCAAATTAACAAGGCTTTCCTGTTTACTAGTTTTTAATTTTTGTTCTTCGATCATCGCGAATTAGGCGATAACTCGCATTTTGTTGATTCGTGGAATGATCTATGCATTTTAGGTAAGCGCCTTTCTTTTACAACTAATAACGAATTCTGAATATATATTGATTATAACTTTTTGCATTTTGTTCAGTATGATAAACAGAAGGAGGAAGTTTGGCTAGCCAATTATGGATAGATGTACTTAAACAACTGAAAAAACTTTAGTTTAAAATATAGCCTCATTCTCTAATGCTCTAAAATCACTTAGATGTTATTATTAGGGACATATCAAAGTCATATATAACAATAATTGTAGTCACATCCCTAGAAATTTCTGTTCTAAGAATTCTGGTATCAATTATCTATCACATACGGAATTGATTACTAATACAGTTTGATAAACAAAATAGTTTAAATAGATTTTTCTCTCTGAGATAGTGTGAAAAAATTATAAAAAGAAAGGAACACAAAAATGTTCTCTAAGAATCTTTGAAAACATTTCCATTCCCCATTTTTTTTCAAACTTGTTGCAACGTAATCTAAGCGTTAAATAACACCATAAGAAATCTATAAAAGCTGATTTTTTCGGTTAGATCGTACTTACTTTACACAGGATTTCACTGATTAGGCGTTGTGAAATGTCTCAAAAATGCGAAATGCCTAACCTTAATAAACAAAAGGTATTTCTCGTACTATAAGAAAAACAAAATTTTAAGGAGTGCGACTCACAAATTAAGAACACATTTTTTTCAGACAGAAAAATTTCTCAGTATTAATACAAACTTGTGCATATATACCTGTTTATTAAAACTGCTTACTTAAGCTGCTGTAAACTGCTTACAAGCTAAAACTTTCAACGGCATTTTTCTCTTAAACTTATAAAATCAGAAATCTATTGAGTATTCCATTTCATGTGATAAAATAATAAGCACTTTTGCATGAACGAATTGATTGATTCAAATTGAAATGAGTTGTGGACTAAAACATGCTGTTATCTATGCGATCGTAAAGTCAGAATATAATATTATTAACGTGACCTTTTTTCCGAGAAAGTGTTCCGCGATTGGCTTTTTTTTTTCGTAACATTACGTGAAAGCAACATTAAGAGTGAGGTAATATAATACGTCCTAAATTTAAAGATGTATCTCACATTTACATATGCCTAGAGTTTAACGGAAACAGACGGAATCACTTTCCACATCCGTCTTATCAGCCCTAAGCACTTAGCGAGTCTAAATAGATTATGACATTAATTTGAAGCCTACTTTTCTTTCTTTTTTTTTTTACGTTTCTTCTTTTTAAAACAGCATTTTGATGTTCCCCTCTCCTTCCTTTCATTAAGGCTTCATTCTTCTTTAGTACTCCTTCATTTCTCAACCTTTAATCATCTCTCTTTGTTAGGATTCATCAAGTCACTTCTTTGGTTAATACTGGTAGTATAAAATCATTGTGCAATCGGAAGGGAAAGCAAAATATACTTCTAATTAGTATCAATACAGGTTTTAGTGCTTTAAAAGAAGTTTTTCTGAAGGGGAGAATGAGAAGTTCTTTCATGCTCTCACACACATGTGAAGTGACTTTGATGACGGAATTACTCGACAGTAATGAGCTATTTTTTTTAATACGAAAACTTTTTTAACCAATCAATGAATGTACTTCAAAGAGCCAGAAATAGACATTTTTGCGCATTCAGGTCTCCAGGAAACATTTAGTTGGTTACATGAAAATAAATTGATCGGTCGCTGAAATTTAACACAATTTTTTTTTTCAGAGCAAAACGTGCGGCATACGCAAACCTATTGCTAGAAAAAATTAAAGAAATCCATTTCTAAACTATAAATTTATATTTAAAAAAAATAAAAGAATTATATTTAAAAAACTGTTATCTATTTTTAGGTGTTAAAGCAAAATCATTTATAAATTTATTCCCTCTGATCATACTAATTCGTAAATGACAAGGTGTTTTGTTCAATCAATATATTCAACCATTCTAATTCATATATTTTCAATAATTCCTTGATACAGTTTTATTAAATCCATGCCAAAATGTTCAACTTCTTTATACTCTTGAAGGTTATATGCAAGATATAAGTAATATATCCTATAAAAAGTCAGAACCTTTCAAATTACATGTTCAAAGCAATATTGCTTTTGTTTTCGCACATGATAATGCCTCCTTTTTTTATCTTTTCATCAATTTTCTTCTTAAATTATACCGATATTGAAAACTGAAAAATTCATTCCTTGTTTTTCATTTATACTTAGTAAATTTTTATTTTACGAGGTACTGATATTTTTGCCGAAGTGAAAACATATTTCATTTGCCTCGCCATTCCTCTTGATTGATTTCTGTGTATAACATTGATCTTCAAACTTTGTTCCACGGAATTTCGGAATTCCAAGAGGAATTGATGGAAAACTATAAATGTGTATGCAAAATGGATTCATGTTCTCTATGAAGTTTGTATCACCACAAGTATCTAAAGCTCATACCAGTCACTAAAACTGAAAATTTTGTTTATACATAATAGATTTATTTTATAATGCATTTTTTAACTTTTATTATAATATAACAAAATAATTTTAAGAAGTTTTTCTTTATATGTACTACCTACTATGTAAATATTCTGTTGTTTACAATTCCGTGTGCAACCAAATAATTTTATACTAGTTATTGCAATGTTTTGAAAAACTGAATATTTTTCTGATGAAACTTGCACCTTTTTTCCATTTGTGAAAAGGAAAAAAAAAAAAAAAATCCTACATGAGAACATTTCTTCAAAAACACCAAACACCTGTAAGAGAGTATTTCCCAGGAGAGAAAACTAAGCATGAATGGATAAAAGTCCATTTGAGTACTACGATACATCAGAAGGCTTGCCAATGACAGAAAGGGAGCAACTGATCCACATGTCAGCAGATTCGACGTTAAAATCTAAATTTAAACAAGATCAGCTCTCCTAAATTTTTGATTGCAAATTCATGCAGAATTTACAAGTTTCTCACACATCTGTAAACATTTTAATGCCCTTCAGAACAATGTATTGAAGTCTAAAATATTTCTCTTAACGTGAGTGGCTGCAAAAACAAAATATAAAAACAAATGAAATAATTTCAATAGACCTAGACTTCGCGACAGCTTGTGTAAAAAAATTCAAGCACATATCTCAGCTACTCAATATAATGCATGGGTCAGCGACACTTAAATCACAGATTAATATTGTTAAAGAGTAAATTTTCTTAATTTTTTTTAAAGCAACTACATTATATTTTTTAAAAATTATTTAGGCATGAAGTACCTATAACATGTGTTGATCCATTTTAAATATCATTTTAAGATATAATCTTATAAGTGTGTGCGTGCGTGGAATGGGATTCCCTGAAAACACCACATAGTTATGAGGGTTCCATGAGACGAAAAAATTTTGAAGACCACTGCTGTGGAGAATATTTGAATTCTAAAGGTGGAGCTTTGAACGCACTACTGCAAAGGTTCTTGACCCTCTCCCTTACACTAATTCAGTAAATGGATTCTATGTTTACATCCTGCCCACCCCCAAATTAATCATGACACCAATAAAGATACTACTAATACGAGTATTTACGATGCATCTCACACTTTGCCCGGGAAGGCACACCTCTTAGGTCAAGAACCCCTGAATTTGAAGGTCAGGATTTTCAGCCCCTATTGCATGAAGGATGCAAGCTATGCGATCGCTCAACCATAATTTTGCTTGTTATAAGTGGATGGAGACAGGATATGTGACTAACGGAAGATTCTGAGACATAATTGCAACAATTTTGCAATGTCCTTGAGAGAGGACTTGAAATATATTGTATTCCCCTTTGTTTAAAACGTTGAAAAGACTAAAAAGATAAAAAAATTAACTACAAAATTGGGATAATTAAATTTTTTTGCATCCAAATAAAGTATATTTTACCTTTTTTCATACACGCGGTAAATGCATATCCATACGAATATTTTTACTCATATAAAAGTTCATGAAGGCTTTTACGAAAAAAAGTACACAGAAACAGATAGTAACTTATAAAAGTATTATAATCTGCTAAAGTACAACAAAATTTGCTTTACTGCATTAAGTTCTACGTTTCATTGCGATTACTATACATAATAGAAGAAATTTTGAAGTTTAAAGAGATGTTTTATACTCATATATATTTAGACAGGAGTATATTTTTGATTAATTTTATAGGGCAGCATCATTACGGATTTTAAGTTTTTTTACTTAATCTTATTTATCTATGAGTACCCTAGTTATATTAAGAGAGAATTAATAAATTTTTTTCGTGCAATTTGGATCAAAATTAATCTGTTTTGAGATATTATACGCCTTTTTCAAGGAATGCTTCATGACTTCAGTTTGATCAGTTTTAATTTGAAATAAATTTTGTGAGGATTAAAAAAAAGTATTGAATCGTATTTTTAGTTGAAAGTCGAAGGATTTAATGCACATGTATAGTATCTAACGAAACAGAATTCTAACACTGGTTACTTCATTTTTACAATTAATCTGATTTGATACACTTACGACCATTTAATAAAATTAAATGATCTGTAATATTTTATCTTTATTTAAATTCCTATTTTAAAAAAGTAAGAATATGCGAGCAGATAATTGTTATATTTCTATATGTTCCGATTTGCAATAAAAGCATAAATTTTAATGCAACAAAATTTTTAAGAAACTTAAACTTTTTATAAAGAATAATCCATGGCAAAGTGGGAAATGTTACGAAGAACTTTAGAATACGGTAAAACAGTTTTATTTAATTCCACTAAGTAGAAACATACATTTTTTTACACGAAACTCATTACATACAGTGACTGCACTCAATGTACGAAACCGCTTTTGTATTGCGGGTTTGCAGTTATAATAATTTATTTTTAAAAAAATGACCCAAGGAAACCCCCAAAAAGCGGTAACACAATAGGAAGGAAAACTTTCGAAATTTTGTCTTAGGGTTTATATAACTATAATAATGAAACAGAAACACGGCCCCGGAAAATTAAAATTAATTTATGAAAGTGAGCGTTGCATGATCAGAATACATAGATCCCAAATTTGGGTCATCTTTTCTCTTCTCCGTGCTTAGCCACTGGAAAGAAAATTAAAACCCAGTCATCTTGTTTCCTAAGACTAATTGAAATTATGAACGAAAGTTCACATTTCTATGTCATCTAGAGACAATGGTGACAGAGGGAGTGCTGATCAAGTGAATATATATATATATATTGGCGTAATGAAACAGGGTTGAGAGGTTCAGTGACCGCTGGACGGAGACCTAAAGGCGGGCACCAAACGATATCGATTGAGCAGCTACATCTCGCTCCACATAACCTCTTAAAAGTCACAATCGATTCGCTGTCCACATTTTTCTTTTTTAAACCTTCCCCCTTCCATAAAATAAAAGTCCAACACAATTCCTTTTTTACTGATAATACTTAAAATTATTCACGAAGATGACAGGACATCATTCACATTATACGCACCCCTGTTTACATCGAAGACTAAACAGTTCGTCATCACAGCAATGTATTATTAAAAATTGTGCGGGTTGTATTTCACTCGACATCTCTCACTCAAAAATCAAAAGAAAAAAAATGTTTTGACCTATTAAATAAATGACATTAGCTGAGATATTGAAAGACAAGCGTGAGAATTTTATGTAACAGAAAATGTTTCATAAAAACTAATATAAATATTTAAATAACTTAGTCTCAAACTGATTCAGATAACTTATAGAGACTAAAAAACTCCTTATTTATTTAATTTTTCGTTTTTTAAAATTAAAATTTAAAAATAAACTTCTATTATTTTTTTATTTTTACGTTTCATGCTTAAAATACTAATTTATTTATTTATCTAATTTTGCGGCACTGTTGCAATCTAAGAAAAATGCTTGATTAAAAATTTTGTGTGTGTGAAATCTGATATACCAAAAAATCCGGCGTATAACGCGCACCTATACTTTCAAGCAGCATTTTTTTTATTTTTAGGTATATTCGCCGTATAACGCGCACCCACTTTTTACAAGGACTTCTGAAATGCACGTTTGCAATGCTCTTATGTTTTGAAGTCATTTATTCAAAGTATTATCACACAAAAAAAAATCTTAGAAAAATAGTATACTTCTAGAATTACTACTTTTCAAGTTCATTAGGAATGTCATTTCTTTTAAAGAAACATATTTTGATATATGCAATTGTCAAGCTTTTTTTTATTCTTATCTCTTTTTCTCATTTTTAGAGCTCTCATTTTCATACCCGGCGTATAACGCGCATCCTTGAATTTCAGTCTTATTTTTTGTGTTAAAAGTGCGCGTTATACGCCGGATTTTACGGTACTTAAAATACATAAAATTTTGGATTTATCTAGCCTTTTTTTTTACTGCAAAAAATTCCTTTAGAATGCTTATAATATAAAAAAAACCCTTTTTGTGATGAGCTAAAAGATTTTTTCCTATTAAATTTTCCTTTTATTAGGAAGTAAATTGGTTTATGCTAAGATTATTCATATTAACTTCTGCATTGTGACGTAAAATACTCCGAAACAGGCCGTTAGTAAGTTAACATTTTCAGTAAACACAGGCTTAATAATGTATTATTACAGGTGCAATAACTATTTTATCTCTCAACCGCGCATAAGCCCACACCCAACATTATCTGGATAACATCATCTCTCTCTTATTATGTAAGATGAGTGAAAAGGTACACGAATTAGTTTTAAATACGTTGGAAGTGTGGATATAATTTGCATTCTTTTTAAATCATAGAAATATAGTGACTTCCGCATGTTTCAAGGGCAGTCTGAAAGAAATTACGAACGTGATAAGTTAAAATGCTTTTTGAGTCTCTACAACAAGCTCTTTCCTGCATGCAGAGAATGGATAATAAATGTATAATGATGCTTGCATACTGAAATACGTCATTGTTACTCGTTCAGGCAAATTTAAAATGTTTGAAAACGAAAAAATATCATTTCCTTTTTAAATTTCTTACTGCGTGTTATCTATCTACATAATCCGTATTGAAAGAATAATATAACTTCGTGGTCAAAAACATCGATAAAAATGTTGCGTAGATTGATTAAAAATATTTATTGAGTATTAGCTTGTACCTCACGCGTGCGATACATTTATTAAAGGTGACTAAAACAAAGGGGGGAAAATCCCATTCCATAGAAGAAAAATTTAACAAAGTATTTCTCAGCATTTTTTTTTCTTTTGTATAGCAGTAACTTAGCATTTAAATCCAGAATTTTATTTTCCAACAGCACATGCATTTTGCCAAAAGCCTATACAGGCTGCTGAAATCAATGACAGTCCATTGAAAAATAATTGCATTAAGAAAAACAGCTTTTAAAAAATTAAGACGAGAATAGTTTCACAAATAGACAAATATACATACATAAGTACTGGTTGTCCCAAAAATAGCACCAGAACTCTGTACAGCTAGATTCTTCGTTGGAAATATATGCAAAATGCCCAAAGCCACATACAAATGCTAACTGTACGATCATTAGTTTATGAGAAAAATATGAAAAACAAAATATGACGTCACAGCCGTATGTGACACATCAACACCAGTATTTGGATATATTATAAAGGCAGTAGTTCAAAGTGTTCGCCGTGCATATCGAGACAGGCTTGAGAGCACCGTGAAATGAATGAGTGCACACGTCGCAGCAGCGAGGGTGTCCACCAAAGTACAAGCAGCACAAGACGAGCAACTAAGTCAGATTTTGAAGTCACACGTCTCGATACAGCAATTCTTTGAGAATGCCTCATAGGCAAAAAATCCAACGGTATGAGATCTGGCGATCGTGGTGGCCACAAAACCGGAACCTTAATGTCCGACCCAGCGACCGGAGATAGCATATACGGCTAATCATGTACAGGAGCACAAAAATGCATCTGGGTCCCATCATGTATCGCATTCATTCATCACCAAGCATTTTCGTCTATCGCATTTTTCTCGAAACTATGTATCGTACAAGTACAGTTCCTTGGGTAATTTTTATGAAATCACAAACGAGGAATCAAGGGAATCTGTACAGAGTTTGGACGCTACTTTTGGGAAACCCTGAATGTACATATTACACATATATAATTTGATAATCATCGTCATATTTATTTTATGACTTTGAATTGTACACTTCTCGCTTTTCTATGTAAACGGCGGCACCGAAGGCACTATATCTTTACTAAGGAGACATTATCTGCGGAATTACTGCTAATTTATACTTTATTTTCTTTCGATTCAATTTGCGGTTTTCTGACTTAAATTTTCATCTTCATATACTTCCACAAATAGACTAAGTAGGTTGTGAGATTGGAACATTCAATAACTATTAAGCGTGACCTTTACTTCATTTTCATTTCTTCGGCAATTCTAGTCAAAGTGGGGTAGTATGTCTCCTTTTGGTACAAACAATATTAGTATTCATACCAGGTGCCGCAAGTTCACAAAGGATTTCAGCTTGTGGTTTAGGTTTATCATTACTTATTCCTAAACATCCTATTCTATACGAATGATTCCATTCGGTAATTAACTACGTTCTTATAATTCGGTTTTTTAACTTTTTCCCCTTTAATACCATAACAATTTATTTCAGTGCAATAGTGATTTTTTCAGTTAAAAAATTACTCCATTTCCAAATGGATTGCAACTTCACAAGCAAATTTACTTCGCGATTCCAAAATTATTTGTTCTCGTATTGCCTTTAACTAAAATTTAAATAATTTGATCACTAATTATTGTCAGTACCATTTATGAATAAGAGTTACTTTGTGAAGAAGCCTTACATTTCGTAGTAGAACTGAAAATCTCTTAAAATATGTGTAACACATGTCATATGGGCATTGGCACCCACAAGGGGGAGGGGATCCCGGGTCCGGACCCACCCCCAAAGCCTTTGATTTTTTTTTCGATTGACTATAATCCTCCGTTTTTTTATACGTCAAATTTAATTAAGTATTTGTTATTATTAATTTCATTAATTTATGCTAATTATTTTTTTAATAATTAATTTTTTATTGTTTTTTGTTCCCCAAAATTGGACAAAATCAAAAGAATAAGTTGGGCGGCGTGTCGGAGCATGATACTAGAATGGTGGACCCTCGGCCCCGGGCCCCCCCCCCCTCCATGAAAAAATACTGTGTGCCCCATTGCATATGGCCAATTAACAAATTAACAGCCTTAGTTCAACAGCCGCAATATTTTAAATTTAATTTGTAGATGAAACAATATGGATGCATCCAAGAAGTTCCAAATGAAATTTCCCCTGTATAACAAATAATAATCTGGGAAACAAGTTTAAGGGTAACAATAGCACATTAAATCTCCGCCCTGACGCAAGTGTGCGTATAGGTGGAAAAGTAACGGAAAAATAACAAAGGCGGTATCAATTTAGAAAGTGTTTAAAAGTTCAATAGATAACTTTCGTACTTTCTACACACACACACATTCAGTTTTTATGTAATTCCTAAAGCCTCCTTCATGCTTTCGCTGAACATGACGACGCAGCCTACGATCTGTCAGTTTAAAGAGACGAGTGGAATAAAAAAGCTGTTTTTTGACAGAACATTTTATCCCGGTTGCAAACATAAGGTGCTGCACTCACGTTTGCCAAGCTGGAAAGAAAAAAAATAAAGAAAGCAAGAGCAAGAACAAAAAACAAGACAACTAACTAGAAAGAAAGAAAGGAGAGGAAAAAAGAAGCGAACAAAATAATTCCCGCAATTTTGCATTTCGTAAGTGGGCGAAGTAAATTTTGTTTTCCCTACTTATCATTTGTCTCGGATGGAAGACATCAATGTATGTTGACCTTGAGCCCTCGATAACGGTTGTTGAAAGATGCTCCGGGGTAGGTAGCAGGTAAACTCATAGAGGTGAAACCAATAAACGACCGAATAAAAGGAAATGTTATATATATTGTTTTGAGGGTTTCCGGATGATTATTTCTAACACCAATTCAATTTGCGGTAAAATGTTTTGAAACCCTTCTGATTAAGTGTTCTGCATGGTCTTTGTAATTTCTTTTCCAGAATTTATAGAGCTTATTGAGATCAGAAACGCCTCTCTCTCACACACTCTCTTTTTCGCTTCAAGAAACATCTAGAAAGCTATTAGTTTAGTCTAGAAGCGCAAGTGTGGGAATTACTTTTTTGAGCTGAAACATTTAGGTAAAATGTACAAGTGCTACAAAGAAAATTGTTTTTTTACAATGTTCTGATTCATTTTTGAAATTATGTTTCCCTCTAGATAACAAAGACAAATGTTTTTACCTTTAAATTCTGACAAATAAGATATTTAAAATGAAATATTACTAGAAAACTAACAATTTAAAATCTTATTTCTCGATGGCATTTAATACTTTATATAAGTCTCTGAGCTTCTTACCATGATATATTTTTCAATTAGAACATCAATTTTATTATTAGATTTCTTAGAAATAATTTTTGCCTAAATCAGTACAGAATTGCGAAATTCTTATTGGGCTATTTTTTAAACGGTATGCATTAAAATACTGCAAATATGTACTCTTTACAAATGAGTCATTTTTAATTAAATTTAAGCTTTATTGTTATTAATTAATTAATTAATACAAGCTCAACAAGACACTTAATTTTCTTTCGTACACAGTTAAAGGGTCAAGGGCGAAATTAATTTAAGCCTTTAAGCCGCTCGAATATATTCTCTCTCAAAAAAGCTGCATTTTTAATGTTATATATATATATATATATATATATATATATATATATATATATATA
>BMAV01000289.1:714539-758515 GCA_019973955.1 Trichonephila inaurata madagascariensis
AAAAAAATATGAACTTAGAGGAAACTTCAAACTAAAACAGAAATTTTTTTTATTCGACTTGCAAATTAATTTTGTAACAGAACTTTTTTTTTTCATTTTCTTTTAAATTAAGCTAACAGGATTTTCAGGAATATTGACTTTTATTTTCATGGAAATTTTCTAGGAAAAAAATTGATTGCTGTCCCTTTTATTTACCATTCTCTTTTTTTAGAGACCAATATATATATTTTTTCATGATGAAGTAGGGAACGAGTCTACAATCGGGATTAAAAATAATGTGAGTTCAAGCAATAGTTTTAATACTAACATTGTTTGACATATTGCTTGAATGTTATCCCTGAAAGACTTAATAGTCTTAATAGTTCCGAAGTATTAAAATATTTAATGGCTAAATTATTGAAGTAAAATATAACTAATAATATCACATAATGCTTTTAAATTTTTTAAAATTATAATAATATTAATGTTACATCATTCTGTTCTTTTTTCTGATGGAAATAAAATAAATAAATAAAAGGCTTTTACAAGTTAATGATCAAAAATGGTATAAATTTTATTTTCAATTAAGTTAAACACAAAAATACTTTCCTTCCAAAATCCTGCATTTTCTAATATTATTAAAAACTTGAGTTTAGTAGTTACTAATTTAAGAACTAGATGATAGATAATAACTGTAGTTTCAAAATTGGAGCGGATAGCTCAAATTTTTAAAAAAATGCTGAATACATTTTGAAGGTTTCGTGTATGTTGTATATTAGTGAGTATATCAGTTTATTATAAAAAAAATATCTAGATGGTTGGCGGTACAACAGGCGCGGGATGATTTATATATATTTAAACATCTTCAAAATGAATACTACACTAGTAACAAATTCGAACGGTTACCAAAAACATTAAAATATTTTCTTTCATTCATTGCATTTCATTGAACAGATTATTGTTATTTATTGTTCTGTGTAACTTATTTAAAAATTCTAATAAAAAATGCAATTGCAATTTTATTCTTCTGAAATTTAATTGAATTTAAAAGATATTCTTTTTTTTTCAACGCCCAGTAAGTTATGAAGAATATAAAAATGTTGTATTGAGAATTTACGACTTTACGCTAAATTTTTTGCGATTATTTTTAAAATCCATAAGTTATATTATGAATATTAATTTCTGTTTTAGAAAGTACAGATTGTTTTCTGACCATCCACTAGAATGTTACTCACTAACGTGTATTTGCAAAGCAGGTATCAGAAATTGTTGGTTTACCAACTATGACGAGTAATAATGGTCTATAAGACTAATAAATAAAGCATCTCTCTTTAAGTACGAGTTTCCCATAATATTTAGTGGCAGCTGTAGCCTAGTGGTCAAGGTATCGGATCGTGGCTGGCTTGTTACGAGTTCGAGCCCAGTACCACTAAAGACCCGCCATGTAGGGCAGCGATGCACGTTAAATCTGTCGAGAGCTGAAACGTCCTCCCGTTGGTGTGGTGTGGTAGTTAGGAGAGGGGGAGGAGCTCAGGTGTCGTCCAAGTCACTTGACCATGGTTCAAAATTGCGTGGTCCGTCGACAAAAGCCCTTGTGTAGCTGAACAATGAGACGTTAATATTCACTCACTCACCCGTAATATCTAAACTAATTCAGGAAAGACCATTCCTAATCTTATATTTTTGAATGATTCTATTAAATTACCAAACTAAAGCTATATTGGATTAAAAGATTTATATTTTTGTTTTTTCAAAATTGCATTCAAATCTTATAGTTCAGTGGTGCTTTGAAAATAATATCAGTTTCTAGAGCTGTGCTGTGCGTCTATCAATCTAAAAGCTTCATAAACACAATGCAACACGTCTAAGAAAAATGTCACTCAATGTAATGACGAATATATTGAGTTCCGCACTCCCCCACAGATAACAAACCGGACATCTCAATCGTAAATACCACACTATCTGAGTTAGTAGCTAAAAAGCTTTTCTTTTCTTACCCTCTTCGGATACGATGACTCGACCTAATTTTCGGCTATCAGTTCTCGAACTATGTCTCATGATAAAACAAGGAAGCGCTCCTCTCTTAAGAAAAATTGTCGAACTAATTTTTTTTGAAGTATGATCACCTAGGGGAAGTGGAAAAAACAGTATCTTCTTTCAAAAACAACGGAATCTGCGTCGAAGTTGCACTTAGTGTGCTAAAAAGGTCTATACCTTCTAAGTTTCTAAATTTAAAAATAACTGTGTGTGGTGGGGGAATCATCCACTGAGTTGTACTTTCTGGGTGAACAGAAGAAAAATCTCCAATTTCGAAGGCGGAAGCTGAGCTTGTCACTTGTCAGAATGTGGGGCGTGCGCTATTCAATTTGTTCGTGTCGTGGAAAGTTCGAGGGCTCTTTTCTGGAAAATGGGTAAA
Organism: Trichonephila inaurata madagascariensis; assembly: GCA_019973955.1. Taxonomy (NCBI): domain Eukaryota; kingdom Metazoa; phylum Arthropoda; class Arachnida; order Araneae; family Nephilidae; genus Trichonephila; species Trichonephila inaurata. Next base: position 716,935 of record BMAV01000289.1, read on the forward strand.
TTTACAAACAGTTAATTTTCGAGGTCACTCCCCTCTGCTTTAAACAATTATTTCTAGAGTTCAGATTATGTGCGGTTGCTCGGGGCAGTTATTGCTGTATCGGATGATTTACGTGGGATTCGGTCAGCGACAAAAAGAAAACTTGTTCACATGAATGCGACATTTAATATAAATGATTCGTGCATAATGGTTTAAAGGAAATAATTAATCACAGGGATTTTGACTGATTTCTTTTTTTCTTTCTCTAGCAGTCACATTGCACTTTGTTGGTGGAAAAGACCATAGTGACCGTATGATTGAATTAACAGCGTGACTCGCATCATATAACAGTCTTTAAGAAATAATTGGAGAAAATATTCAGCTGCAGTAATAGTGGAATTACTAAAATGAATACAAAGAGCAACAGATTATTGAAAAGATTTTATAATACAGTTAAAATATACTCTGTTAAAGAAATATTCTATTCGTTTTGCAACTTATAGGAACCTCCAAGCATAAGAGTATCAGAAAAGCATAATTTTAGAGTATTTCGAGAGTTATTTCTAAGGCTCATATATCTCTGTTACTTATTAAAAATATTTCTTTATTTAACAGAATCGAAAATTTATAATTTATATCTTTAAGGCTGTTTTCGCCATATGTAAGAGAGCGTGAACTTAACACGGAACACATTTTCGGAGAGAAAAAATTTCTCAATTTTTATAAAAATTTGTGACATTGTAACTCATACATTTGTTTATTATATAGTGTTCATAAAATTTCAAAATATATAACAAATAATTAGTTTTTCCTTTTAACATGTGAAGGGATAGCTCATTTAGCATTACGGTATAGGAAAAAAAATGCAAAACACATTTCGTAAAAAAAAATGCGTCAACTCGGATAAAAATGAGTAGTATGATAAAATAAGTGATTCTCTACAGGATAGTGTAGCCAGAATATAATATTAATGTTTGTTTGTGTGTGTGAGTACTTTTTTATAACTGAAAAAATATTCCGAATTCGGCCCCCACTCTTTAACTATAGCCGAAGATAGCCTTAAGCTATTACATGGCAATATATTAAAAAGTTATTATAAAGAAGTTTCAAAATTACTTATGCAGAGATATTATTAGAATTATTAATTACTATACATAATTTGTTGTGGTGGTAGTGGCGTAAAGTACACCCCTCAACCCCTGCATTGCGAGATGGGGCAGGGACTTTAGAGGGCCCAAAACTGGACTGATGCAAAGTACGTATTTGGGCTTGGGGCCTAAAACCTGAGTTTGCAGGGAGAGGGCCTAATGTTCTCCGTTACGCCACTGTGTTGAGGATATGATATAGAGTGAACTTCGGCAGTGTCTGTTTATCCATTGGGCGCTTGGGACGCAGGGTGCCGGATAAGCTGGACTTAACCAGATTTTCTGGTTATAAATTTCGATCCTCCAGTGCCAAGGGGGCCTGTAGATCTTCGGCGCCAATGGCCGCAAACGAGCTTAAATCGGCACTGGACTCCGGTGTTTACAGTGAGTGTGCTTATTCGATTTGACCATGAGTGTAAAGAAACATTAAAATAAAGTTTAAAACTTGCGAAATTAGAAAATTTGCTCTCAGATTATAAAAAGAAGAAAAAAATCAATACAAAATGTGTATGAGTAGAGACTTAGCATAACAGGTCAGGATGATGGGCGGAGGTTAACCTAACCAATCCGGAAGCAGTAGCAAAATATATATATATATATATATATATATAGTTTGAGAAAGAGTACTAAGTGGAAAATTTCTTCGAGTAAATTTGAAAAAGTTGTGGAGATGAGAGGAGCCGAAATATTCGTTCAGAATGAACTTTTTAATAACTAATTTTTTTCAAATGTTCAATACTTATGGTAGTTAAGTTCTTTAGTTGATTTCAGAACTTAAAATGACAGCTTCATTAATTTTTTAAAAATGTGATTGATTTCAAAACGGTAAAAATTATAAATATTATACACTTTGCTTCACTCTAAAACTATTTAAACACTTTCACTATATATAATATAATATATATTCACTATATATAAAAATTTCTTTCTCTTTTTTAATCTCTCTCGATGCAGAATACATCTCTGGTGTTTTTCCAAACCGTAAAATTTATTCACACGTATGAAGTATAAATGCATAACATTTTTATTTTCACAGAAGCTAATAGAAGTATCAACATTCATTTCTTTCCTTAATAAATAACTGCTTGATTGCATCATTCACAGTAAATGGACCGTGCTTCAAAAACTCATAAAAACAAATTACAAAGGTTCTGAATGTAAAAAGAAATATAAAAATAGAAGCACATTAAAATGTTTTAATTCATTTCTTTGAAAGGGTTTCAGAACAATCTGTGTACCTAGATATTCCTCTTTCGCTGGACGTCGGTAATACATTCATGGTTTTCATTTGTACATCATTTGAATACAAAACATTGTCGTTTTTATTCCACAACTACTCTCTGTTTGCTTTATTTTTTTTACTAAAATGAAATTTTCATCCCAAACTCCATTCAACAACGTATTTACTTTTTTTTTGTTATGTTTTTCTTTTGTAAACTGGTAAACGGTGGACAGCAAGAACGAACATCTCATTGAAAGAGAAAAGTAAAAAGGGATGCTGTAACTGGAGGTTACAAAGGCGGTCTTTTTCTAAGAATACCGCTCCATTAAGAACTTGAGAATGGATGTGTTAGGAGAATATATTGACATTCTTAATTTATGGTACTACTTAATCTCTTTTCTTGTAAACTTTCAATGTGCCTGTTCTATTGGCAGTATTTATTTTATAAAAATGATCACAATGTGATTAAAAAACATATTCTAAATGTCCGTTTTCTTAAGCAATTATGTGGAAAGGAATTACAAAATGCAAAAAGCTTTTTAATTGCTTATTTCATTCTAATATAATCAATGTAGAATGAGACAAAAAAATCAGCAATGGAATTTAATTATAGGGGGAATATAATATATACCGTTAAGTACATTTTAGCCATACCTTTAAATAACCTATTTCAATGGTTAAAAAAAAAAGTGCAAGTCACATTCAGAATTTAAAATTTTCCAACAAAATTTTTAAATAATAGCTAGAAATTTATAAGTAGTTTTATAATCGTAGATATACGCATTATAGGTAATTTCGCCTTTCTCAAGATGATACGGGAGGATTATTTAGAGACAATCACAAGCAGTATTTTAAGATTATAATAAACTTCTCTTTCTCTAATACTTAGAATAGTATGAAACTGCTTTAGTTTAGACTCAAGTGATAACATATTTCTTTGATTTACAATTATGTTTTGTTTTACAATATTTTAATGCCGATTCCTTGATTACTTTAACGTAGCGTTCCCTCTGTTATCTTCATATTTTGCATTAGAAATTCACTTGCTCCATTGCCAAAAGCTCAAAGTATTTTCAATGCGATAAATATTCAACTCTAATCAACTATAAATAAATAATTATTGAATATTTATATTATGTTACTATATCAAAGGTATTTATATTGTCAAAACTGAACAAAGAAAAATTTTCAAGATTGAATCCTTTTATTGATTTGATTACTTTGATCGAAATTAGCAAAGAACCTTTTCTTTTCATCTTTCTTTCTTTTGAATTCAAGAAATGAGTGTTGTAACTTTATTTTTTGATTTTATTACTGCTCAACTTTCTGCCAGGGTTCGTTCTAGAATGAATCTGTAAGGTGGCCTGATTTACCTGACCTTTGGATTTCAACTCACGTTCCTTAAACTTCATTTTTGCTTTTATAGAAACCATAAATTACTGTAGGAATGACTCAAATATATTCATGATTTCTAAGTAGAAATTTTTATTTCCTTAAAGAAAAATCACTAAGTATGTAAATAAAACGCATGATTTCCTTCTTTTACCGGTAAACAAAAATGAGCTCTTTTACGAGGGGAAATAGCTTTTTTTCCCCTAACTTTTGCACCTTGATCTTTTTCAGATTAACAACGAAGCTTGGTTGTTTTTAAATTTCAAAATGAACATTATACAAATATATGAATAATATTTGACTACGAGATTATTTTAAGATTTTTAAGTTCACATTTCTAATAATATGTAAATGTATCTACATCATATGGCACATGAGATTAGCTTAACAACACCAGATTAGGAAATAAAATTATATTTATTTTTGAAGTTATAACGATTTTAATAAGCAATATACATTTTGAATTCTTCTCACGTAAGTTTAGAGCTTACATAACAGAATTTCCCATCTTCAAATAAAAAAATTTGAAGCCTTAATCCAGTCTACTGGTAGACTATGGCTTGAGGGCCATATGCAGCCAATCTAGAGATTTTTAAAAAAATTTTAAAAAATTTAGATTTATGTATTTAAAAAAATTAGTTTGAAGACATGGTTCACTTTACCGTATGCTAAAATTTCCAAGGATGTTTAAATATTTTTGAATATTTTTTGAAAAAAACATTCAGAAATTGACTTAAAAACTTGTACATGTCGAAAAAAGGGAGCCCAAAGTTTCAACTTAATAAAATATATTCAGATACATATACTTATTTTTATGTTTAGGTTTTAAAAAGGATAAAAAATGAAACATACACAGTCATAGCTCCATCCATCGCATTAGAATTAAGAATTTTGTTAAAAAAAAAGCTAAATTTTTTTCTATATATTGCTTTTTATAATAAAAATTATATCGTCCTGTCAAAAGAAAAAAAAATTTGTTTGACCTACTTCTAAAAAGGTTTGCCCATCACTGATCTAGATAATAAAATGTTACCCAAACTCCACTGTATCTTAATTCTTTAATCCTATGGATGCTCTCATTAAGTATTCTATTGACTACTTCAGGTCGGTTACATATGTATTAAAATATAATAATTCAGTTATTAAACCAGTCTAACAGGATCATCATTCACTGGTTTATGAAACCAGTTACAAAATTTTTTGCTCTTTTGCACATAGTGAAATACTCATGGCATGAAATCCTTTCTTTCCCTTAAAAAAGGAATAAAATTGATTAAAGAAATAAGCACTTTTGAATTTGGCTCCTTTTTGGATTTTGGAATAAATTTTTTCATTATGATACATGCGACTGCATTTGAAATAAATTGTTTCGTATGCAACGATACTGAAAACTATCAGTAAATAGCAACTAGTTCTGGATCTATATCAGTATTTTTTAGACCAGGGGTGTCCAACACGCGCGGCCCGCCAGTACGTAAGTTGCGCTCCTCCGACTCTTTTTTAAAAAAATTTTAAATATCAGATTTTTAAAGTTTTTTCATTTTGAAATTTATTTGAGAGGAAATTTATATATATATATATACACACAATATATTTGCCTGTTACCCGTTCTTGTTTTAAAATAAATCCTTTTTGATAATTGAAATGTCCTTTAAAAATTAAAATTGATTTATATTTTATCAAATAGTTACACTTGATTTTACTATAGTAAATTACTTTTTTAATAAATTTCGAATTGTGCATTATGCATATCCTTTACTATGGAAGGTACATGATTCTCTGTGTGTGCGACTTTCGTTTCTCTTCCTCCTTTTCTGTTTGGAGAGCCCAAAAAGCAAGAGGCAGTCAGAGATGTTTTTTAAAATTAAAAAAAAAATATTCAGGACGGTAAAGGTAAAGGACAATGTATACTTAATCGTTTGCGAATGACAACACTATCAAATTTTAACAATAAGTAACGAAAGATCAATTCAATAAGAACACACCGTAATTTTCAAGAAAAGGGCAACTGTAATATTTTAAACATTATTTGATCATTGCATTATTATATTATATAAACATTATTATATTATCTATGTCTGTATACATGAAAAATAATGAAAACAATAATAATTCATTCTGTTTTAAATTTTCACTCCAATAATGTTTTTTTGTTTCCAAATATCTGATATAAAGGTACATATTTTTATGTGCGGCCCGCGAGATTATAATGTTTTTCCGAAGTGGCCAGCAAGGTCATTTGGGTTGGACACCCCTGTTTTAGACTATGACAAAAAATTTTTTATCAATTAGACTTAATGTTAAATCCGTATACAATGTTAACAAATATATTATACCAATATGCAGCAATATATTATGTAAATACTCTAAATGTTTGCATCACTTTACATAGTTGTTAAATTTACGATATTCTTAAAATGCTGATAAGAATTGATTAAAGTCGTATGAGATTGATTATTTATTAACGTCGTACTTAAAAATAATACGTTATCGATGTTGATGGACCTCTTAATTATGAATCATACTGCCATCCCAGTGTCTTCAAACTTCCACATTGTGCTAAGAAGTTGCATGAGAGGCTTAAAATTTAATTTATAGGTCGTATTATAGGAATTTTTATGGAATATTCATAGGCCGTAATTGTTTGCCGTATTATAATAATTATTTATTTTCTGTTCACTTTTAACTACATTTATCTGTTTCAATTTCTGAAATAGTTCAAGTGGGAGATGATTCATTAATTTAACATTACAACATTCCAGTTGGCAACAGTTCCAATTTAATAAAACAGTTAACTATAAAAACAACAACAAAAGTATAAATAAAAATATAATTATTCATTCTGCTTCCTAAGACTGAAAATACGTAAGATTAATACCGAAACGCGTATAATATCACTCCTAATTATTTTGAAACAGGAAAATAAAGTATTTTGTACTCAATGCATGTAAAAAAAAATTGCTGATTCATTCTTACCAAATGTTTATATAAATGAGATATTTCTGGCTGTCTTTAACCTTTTGTTCATTTTACCAGGACCGCTCCAAGATATTCTAAAAAAAAAAAAGTGTGTCAAAATAATTTTCTTAAAAAATATTACTTGTTTCATTTTAGTAACTAAGGTAACTCAGAATTGTACGAGGGCTCATTTATTTAAACCAAGATGTTTCATTTCACAAACAGCAAGATTTTAAACTAAGCATCTTTTTTTCATTTCAGGTTAAGTATGTTTTGTTTTCAAACGATTTTAAATTAAACACTTTAACGACTTTACAAATCTATATTAATAACCATATTCGTATTTAAAAACGGTAAAATTCATTCTGAATGAAATCAGTAACATATCAAGCTTCACACAGCCTTTACAAACAATAGAAATCCACAAGTGATTGGAAAATACGAATTTTCCAGTAGCTTGAAGTTGTGTGTTTTTGATACACTACATTACAAATGAATACATTGTATTTAGAAAAACATTTGTGTGTGTTAGCTTTTTAAAAAATACGATATTTCAAGCCATTTAATCTTAAATGAAAATTATTGGAACTATGGAGTTAAGAATATACAATAGAAAATTTACAATCGCGTGACAGATTTCCCACTGCCAAAATTACAGCAGATGACAAAATTATTGCATTTTTGTTGTTCTGACCGTCAAAGTTAAGTCCAAACCATTTTTTTCCTAAGAAAATATAATATTTTAAATTTCTGTGTTTGTTGATAACTGTCGAAGGGGGGATGTCAGGCTAAAATGTTAAATATATCATTTTATTGTTTACTTGTAAGCAATTAAATGATATAAACTATATATTACACCACTGAAACAGGAAGAGCAATGTCATATTTCAAAATTGTACATCCAAATGACAATATTTCATCTAAAATTGCAAATATGGTTAATTTAATTGCAAACGAATTACGCGCAGTATATATAGCTTCATTTATAGTTTTAGAAATATCACATTCTTCTTTTTTTTTCTTTCTCTTCTGAAAAGTGCACTGAAGAGACAAAACAAATAATTTTGTTGAGGAAAACGGGAAAGTATTAAAATAAAATATTTTAAATGTTACATAAAATCGTGATAAGTACAATTAAGATATTTGACTTCCCTTATTCTAAACAATAGTTGGTAATCTTGGGTTATTTGAAATACTCTTAGAAGAAGTGCCATATTTTATTATTAAATTTTCTTTCTCTATGAGGATTGGCTTTTACTTGAGGTTGTGACACATTCACGACTTCCAGATACTTTGTGGACGCCCGCAGCTAAAATTTCCCTTATTCTTAGATTTTTGAAATTCTCTGCACGTGTATGTAATATACTGGTGAACAGTTGCTAAGCACGGATCCCAAATGGTTACATAGACTACATAGAATAAAACTAAAAAGATGTTGGAGATTAAGAGAGATATATAATGCTGTCATACTGTTCGGAAATTATCATAAAGTTATACTGGGAATTAATAAAAGCAAAAAGTGTGCGGAGAAATTAGCGACAGTAACGGCATTTGAGGAAAACGGCATATGCCCACCATCAAGTCTGATGTAGTATTCTGCACGTCATGTCATGTTCTGCTGAGGCAATTCAACCCACTCCTCTCTTAATACACAGGTAAGGGCGTTATGTTTCTCGAAGAATATTTCCGACATACAAGTTACTTGCTACAATTTTCCTCTACCCAAAATATGTTCAGTTGAGCTTAGATCTGGAAAACATGCTGGCCATCAAAGTCATTGAATACACTCTCTATTTAGTTTATCTTCAACGGCATTTGCTTAATTATATTTTCAAGAAAACAAATTTATCAACGACAGCACCACGTAAAAGGTGAACTCGAGATAACAGTAATTCATTAATGTATCGTAGGCCGAGTATAATCCCAAGAACGAACAGGGCCGTGATTATAATGCTGACCCATACCGTGATAATGCATGTGGGACATCGGTATTATTTCTCCGTTGATAAGGAGCGTGAATCCAACTCCAGATGTTGTCTACAATAAAGCCTAACACTGAACCTACTCTCATCAGACACAGGTCCAGTCCTGATCGGCTCAATAACAATGATATGACACCACTGTAAACGAGTCCTGCGGTGAAGTCTGGACAACGGTATACAAAAAACAGGTCTCCGGGCGTAAAGTCCTCTTTACACGAAACACCCGACTGTATTTTTTTTCGGAGATCTGCTTGCCTGTGGCAGTAGTAAAATCATTTGCCTGACTGTGGTGGGCCGATCCCTTTTTGCCATTAGGACAATATACCTGTCTTCGGCGGGCGCCATATTTCGTACACGACCTCCATGGGACGTTTACTACACGTTCCAGTGTTTTGAAATGCTTTCCAAAGTCTTGAAACAACGTTAGGAGGTATGTCGAAATCTCTGATATCATCGGTTATTTTTCGCCCTTTTTCACAATCTTTCCAAACGTAAAATTTTACGATTATCAACTACCACGTTACCATTTAATTTCACTTTGAACAATGTCCATCCACATGCATCAAATATTTTTACATCTCTTACCAATGCTATCATGCGTTCAAATGAAAAATTTTCATGTGCAAAACTCTTTTTGTGTGTGTTTTCCACTTATTCTTATTTCCACATTCTGCTGGTTTTAATTTTGTATTTATGAGTGACAGCATTACCCCCTCCAGCAATTGTCCAACAGTAAATAGTACAAACATATGAATATATATGTATATGTGTTTGTAGAAAAAGAGAGAGAAAATATAAGATTTTTAATTTTAATGAACAACTGTTGCATTTTACTATATAGCAATAAAAAACTAAATTTTCAAGGAATTAGAAATAGCGTGATAAGACTCTGAAGTATTTTAACGAGACAGTTTCCTTATATCTCTCAACATAAAACAGTTTTGATTGAAGAGATGATTGATTTAAAAAATACAAAGAATGAAATGAGCTTCTTCAGTTATTCCAGAAATTCGATCTAACATTGAATGGGAGAGCACACTTAATTAAATCCAAAACCAAGAACTGACACCGAGGTAGTTACTGCTTCTTTAAATAGAGCTATTTTTAATTAAAGAGAAGAAGAAAAAAAAGAAAAGTCCAAGTGTACGACAAACCCACGGGGGGGGGGAATGGCATTCTTCATCGTAAGCACTACAGATTTGCATCTGTCACAGCAATCGGTATTGTTGATGAATTTACTGTTTGTAAGTATGTCATAAAATGGTGTCATTGAATTCGTTACCTCTTTTTTTTACTTTCAGTAACCAGTAAACTACACTACAAATGAATTCAGGTTTTTCTTTTTCCTCTTTTTGAAGGATGTTTCCTAGAATTCACAAGTACTGTTATACCAATTTCGCTGTTTCGAAAGGTCCGTTTGCATGCGTAAAGGGTACTAGAGTCAAAAGTTCTTAAAATATTTATTTAAAGAAGGTTTTTTTCCTGCCTTTGTGTTTCTGTTTTATTAATCTTAAAAGTCTACATCCTTGAGAGAAAAACTCCTTAGATAATGATGGTATTTCTTAAAAACAATTGATAAGAAATATTAATAAAAGTAGTTATATTTATTTGACTTTAAACCTTTTAATATCCAAACTTTCGTTTCCAGATTGACGTCTATGTGTTGTGTAAATTTTGATTAAAAAAATGTTGAAATTTAGAACAACTGGAATTATTTAGCTTTTCTAAAAACAGCTATATTTATTACAAAATTAAAACTATAAAATAGAAATTTTCATTTTAAGGCTGTTTCAACACACATTAAGGTGATCGATTATGTGAATAAGTATACATTTCTATACTTGTTAACATTCCTCTGAAGAAACACCGTTTAAAGTAGCTAAATAGTAGTTTTCTTTTATACTAGTCTTTAAAATAATTATATTAAGTAAAAAAATTATGATAAATGTACTTTGATATAATCTTTTTCTGCATATATTCGAGAGTCCTGAAAAAACTAGAAAATTTTTATTCAACAATAAACAAGAGTAATTATTGGAACTAAAACAAAAACTCAATAAATACGATTCGAAGTTTTAATTTCAATATAGCTTTAGGTAGTCTCCTTAAAGTTTTACATTATTTTACTTAATTTACCGAGAGCATTAGCATGACAAAAAGATTTCAAAGGTCTTTTGTCTTCTTAAATCGATTGTAGCTGTTTTGTAAAACGAAGTATTGATATCATAATAAAACAGTGCGTGCTGCAATTAATTATTTCTCGGTGTCATTAAAAGAAAGTAATTTATTGAGAGAAATACACAGTGTCTCAATTAACATCGATTTCTTCTATTTTTCTTTTTAGAACATAAAATAATTAATTATACTCTACAGCTAAGCTCATTTTGATTCGATATAGGTATAAACAAAGAAAATATTATCGTCTGTTGGTGTAATGACCTTTGAAAGGAAGAAGTGAGACTTATAAAATCTTTTTCGGTTAATACAGAATGTTTTTTTAAGAAGACTGACTTGGAATTTGAAGGATACTATCATTATATGAACAAAATATTGCTAAGTTTAGAATGGTTTTCTAATGTGACTGCTGTTCTACTTTACTTACAAAACGGATTAATATTTCAAGTCTTGTTTCGATTTCTTTTGATATTTAAAGGAACAATTTCGTATCTTGGTTTGGTCAATTGAATTTTTATTGCAATTAAATATCACGAACAGAATTTGTTGTCCTAACAATTTGAAATGTATCTCGAACGAAAATTATATGAGAATCGTTTTTTGTAAACAATATAAATGTGAGAAATGTGTTCTTTTTCAACTTTATACCTATTTTATTTTTTTTTTGCAATACATTTTGTTTTCAGGAAAATGTTTTCAAAAAAACTTTCTGTATAATTCAAATATAACTAACCATAAATATAACAGATTTTATGAATTTGAACAAAATATCCCAACAAAACAAAAATTCTTTTTTTATTTCACTAGTTAAATCTTTATTAAAAAATTTAACTCTGGAAATACTAATTAAAGAGCATATTGCCAAAAGTGAAGTTTATTTCTTAACAAATATTTTTAAAGCTTTTTATAATAATATATATATATTTTTTTAATATAAATATTATATTTCTCTTAATCTATTTTTAAAATTACGTTAAGTTTATTCTACGAGTAAGACCATTGAAAACATCACAAATACGATTTTAAATCTGTTCTTTTATAAACATGGGTATGAGTTACTACGCAAGTGTTGAAAGCTGCTTGAAAATAACTGAAAACTGCAGGAGTAATTTCTTATTAATTTTGAACAGAAAAACTTCACAGTCCTACATCTTATTTGGTTTAAAATATTGTATTACTTCGATGCTTTTTTTTTTTGGTTAAAAAAATTTAAAAATTTGAAGTAGCTTTAACCTATGATTGACGGACTTAAGAGAGAGAGAGAGAGAGAGAGATGATATTGCACATGCGACTTCTCTGTCGTCTTTTTCTTCTGTATCAGTATATGTTACAACTAAAGATATTGAATTGCCTCCGTGAGTACTTCTTCTCCCCTTCTTTTGACAGAAAAAAGAAACTCTTAAGATGAAAGCAGACATTGTAAATGCCAGTCATCGCTTTCCCTGAAAGCGAAAGGATAGAAGAGACGAATAAATAGCATAGTTAGCTAGCAGTGGATGTTTGAGCGGCGTGTAAATATACGAATATTGACAGGTGGAGAAAACAAAAAGATTTGCACCGTCTGGAAAATGATCGAGGTCGACAAACCATCCTTATACAGTAAGCAGACAACCATCTAGGCGAAATTTCTGATTTTAGACCTGGTTTGGAGGCACGACGTTATTCTATCGAAGCATTTTGTCTCCGTAACGAAATTACGTGTAATAGGCTTAACCTAGATCGAACCCGGAACTCTTCCGAACCTTTGGGAATTCATTAATTAGCGTAATCTTTTTACAGAGGTTTTTTATGTGGGCTCGCACAAAAAAAAAATCCTCCTAAAAATGAATCATTTCACAATCTTCATCTTCCTTATTTTAACTAATCTTAAAAGAGAAGTTAGTATTACATAATGATCGAACTGATGTATGTATTTAGAGTTGAATAAAAATAATTTTGATGTAAATTGTAAGGAATTTAACAATTAATATACGCTATTATTAGAAATATAATCTTGAGCACTTTCATCGAGTCAATGTCGTGCCTTTGTCTCACCTTCTGCGCGAAAAGATTGTGCCGCTCTCAGCAGCGCTAAAATGGAAACGAGACACAAATTTCTTTAAAACGTTTATTTTACTTCGAAAAATATAATAATAAATTGCAATCAAAAACAATTCTCACTATAATGATTTATTTGTGGATTTTGGAAGACGAGTTACCTCGTCCCTCGCGATGAAAGTGTTAACTAACATGGATTATGCTATCAATTTTACGATCGAACATAAATATTTTATTCTAACTCCTTTATCCTAAGCAAATGAGCTTAAGTTACAACTTAAAAAATTTATATGAAAACTAAAATAAGTTTCAGCCTGAAAATGTTTTAAATTTGGATTACGATCTTTGGGTGAGTGAGTAAGAGTTTTTTAACATCGCACTGTATAAAAATACGAGGGCTATTGGCAACGGACTTCATAATTTTGAATCCCTTCTTCAAACTACCACATTTACCCAGCAGGATGACTGAAATCACCACAGATATAACACATATCAGCCCCTCTACACCGTGGGTCTTTAGTGGCACTAGGACTCGAACTTATATGATACGCTTGTCCCACGTTCGTGACCATAGCCACTAGGTCACCTCGAAATAGGATCTTTAAAATTAGGCGAAGATAGCCTTAATGTAACTTAATTTTTGTTTATAAGGTAAACTTTTTAAGACTTTCAAATTCCTACCAATACAAAATGTAACCTAGTTTATTGTATTATTTAGCAAAATTTACATTTTTCAAAGAAAAAAAATTGATTTGTATTCTCTCAAGAATCGTACTTTGAAAGAGGAAAACATTTTAATAAACAGCGCATGACTTGCTAGTCACGCGGGTTGAATATCCAGGGACGTTTTAAGGCATGGACCGAAGCCCTGGGCGCGGGCCCAGGACTTCGGCCTAGGCGGGGGCCTCGTCTCGTTCTTGACTCGACTTAAATAAGATCATGATTAAAAGGATTTTTATAGCCGAATGTTATTCTCGGTCATATTCTACCAAAAACCAGAAATTTCGAACTATACTACACCTGACATCAGTGGTTAAACTGCATTATTATGTGATGACTGTCGACCATGTCTAGGCCTAGATCAACCAATATACATCATCATTACTCATTTAGTTGAAAGGTGGCAGTAGGTTTGTGTGCCTATTTTTTTAAGAGATTGTGAGTCTCACAAACATTTATTTGTTACGGGTTAGCGTATGTTCATGATATGTACTGTTTGCTTTTAAGGGTCACAGGTGGGCCCTGCTTTTGCATGGAGCCCAGGATCTCAAGAAGTCTTAAGACGTCTCTGTGAACATCAATATTCATCCTCTTACAAAAAGGGTACAATTAGAACTCAGGTGATCTCATATTCTAGAATATTTCGAAAGCTAATTTCCCTATAAATTACGAATAATTAAAAATCTTCCTTTTATGAAGAATGTGAAGGTGAAAAACACATTTTTAAAGTGAAAATAAAAATTTTTTTTCACTTTTTGGCAGTAATTTTGATCAAACATGAAGGTCAAAGCGGAAAGTTTTTTAATTGATAGAAAGTGAGCCAGAATGAAAATTGACAAATAGAAGAACGAAGCAAACCAAACGAGTTTCAAAGGTGAAATTGCCTTAAATATTTCAAAGGGATCCTAAGTTTCAGTTTAGTAATTAAAAGCTTTATAAAGAGTTTAATTTATATAAAGGAAAAAAAATTAATTTTAGTTTAAATAAACACTGTGAATTTTTTTTTTCTTCTAACTTTTGCTACTAGTTTCTGTGAAGGGTATTCTGTCCTGTAAAGGCTTTCTTCGTTTAATATTAAAGAATAGCACCCGAATTCGGAATATTTTTTTACATATAAAAGAACTGAAACATTGATATTATGTTCTGGGTTCATTATCATAAAGAGAGCAGCGTATTTTATCATTTTCCTTAGTTTTATCTAAGTTGATCCCTTTTTTCTGGTGTAAAATGTGTTTAGCATCCCCCCCCCCTTATACCGCAATGCTAAATTATCTATCCCTTTACGTGTCAAAATAATAATAATAAAACAAGTATTTATAGAATATTCTAAAATTTTAAAGACGCTACGTTATAAAAAGATGTATGAATTATACTGCTGCAAAAAAAAAAAAAAAAAATTCATGAAAATTGAGACATTTTTCTGTCTGAAAATGTGCCCCACGTTTAGTGCAGGCTCAACAATATTTTTCGAAGATAGCTTTAAAATAACAATCGCAAACTCAATGGATTCTTCGGCAAAAAGCACAACTATGTGATGTGGAAATTTTCCTCGGAAATCTATAAATCTTCGTATTATTATTTTATTTCAGAATTAAAGATAAGAAAAAGATCAATGCATTGTCATAAATTTGGATCCAGCGTTATTTCATTTTTATCTACAAACTTTGGGGGTATTGTTTTTAATGAAAACAACAGACTGTGTGTGAGGTCTTATTCACAGGGCGCGTGCGTTGTAAAGAAATTTTTTCCCCGGAGTTCTTAGAATTTGAATTGTGTTCTAAGACAAAGAAGGTAGAAAAAGGAAATTGGTGGAGCTATGTTTATGCTTTACGTTTCAAATTTCTATAGTCAGTTGGTTAGTTGTCTCAAGCCGTATTCGCGCCTGAGTAAGTCAGGATGCAATTTTTTCCCGAAGTAACCAAAGAAGAAACTATATAGATAAACAATTGGTGCAGTGATGCGAACAAATTCACAAGATTAAAATTTGGCGCCAGTTGATAGCTGGGTCAGGAAACGCGCGTGTGTGTGTGTGTATCTCACTTATATAATCAATTATCAGTCTGAAAGGTCTTTCAGTTGTCTTGATTTCGTGTTTACCTATAGGTATGAATGGGAATTATTTGCCCTATTTCCATAGTTTTTTTATATTTTTTTAAATTTCTGAATTCATGTTCTCGTTTTTTTTAAATGTTAGAATGATATCTATATATTAAAGTCACAAAAACTAATCAATTGATTAGCTTTTTGTCACTCCTTATTATGTAACAGCATTAAAAAGAATTTACTATAAAGAGATGTGTAAGAGTGTAGCATTTTCCTATAGATATTTTCTGCTTTCTTAAAAAGAAACATAATATTAGCTTTTTAAAAATTACAAAAAAAAATTTAAAAAAATGAAAAAGTTTGCGTCGCAAATGCATATTTGAATACAAAGGAGTACAGCTTGAACGCAAAATACAAATCTATGCCTCTGATAAAAGAACTGCAACAAAAGTCTAGTTTAAAATATATTTATTAACATTTCTGTTGTAGAGTTCCCGTGACAGTTTCAACAACAAAAGTGACCCAAACCGCAATCTTCTCACACACACATTCCCTGCTGTCAGTAAGTCATTACGAGATAATTATGACACAGTAGTATAGATAAATGTTTATCACACTAATGTCGACGGATAATAAACAGTTTTTCTTACGATTAAAGGAAATTATATCGAAAATACGAAAAAACAGGCGATATTATTAGAGAGGAGCTCTGGTAATAAGCAGTTTTACTTTGGTTTGACATTTCTTTACTAACATCGCTAAAAAGGTCCTTTTAAGCAATTGATGAAAATATGTTTCGTTGCAAAATATTTTCCAATTAAATACTAATCTGTCGATACACTTTAAAATTTAGTCCAAGATGATTTTTTTAAAAATTTTTTTTCAATTGAAATTTATTGCACTGATAACTTTGCGATTGATAACAAATATTTATTTTACTTTTCTAAACAGTTTCCACACAAATACAGTTTCCAAGTATCACTAAAATTTTGTTACTTCACCATATAGAAAGTTTTGTATCTGAAGTGGAAAACGAATAACCTGTAAATTGCAAAAGCAAAGTGCGGTTGCTGAAACTAATTGACTCTGTGAATGACACCAAGTCTTAATCATTGAATACTGTCTAGCTCTATTTATAAAACTTAGGCATTGCATACTTCCACAGTTCCCCAAGATGGTTGTCATAGCAACAATTTGCCTAGTCGCCAAACAATCTTGTGTATTATGCTTGGAGTTCATTAACCGAAAGTCGAACCCATCTGGAGATTATATTAGTAGTAGATAATGTACTTTTAATAAGAATTGGTAAAAGTTTTGGATAGAATTCTGACTTTTTTTATATTAGAAAATCGTGTGTAAAAAGCGTCTTTTGAACCAAGTTGAACATTTCTAATTTAAATAATTATGCCTAATGAAAAATAAGTATTTAGTCGGGAGCTATTTTTAAGAAGAAATCTAGAGTTTTTCTAATTGGACTCTTGAAAAGGTAAAAGTTAATTGTGTTTACAAGAGAGAAAATTTAATACTTAGGGTAAAAAATTTGTATAGTTTTCATTTCTGTCAGAAAATGTAGTAATTGATAGGTAAGAACTTATAAAAATAGACTATATTTAAATTTATTGCTTTGAGCTCTTTGTTTTTATTCAATTTTGTAACGGATGAATAGCCTACATAATTTTAAAATGAATTTGTTATAAATAACAAATATTTTCAACCACATTTAAAAATAATTTAAAATATTTAATACTTATAAATAACTTAATAAATTTTTTATTTTATTTATAAATATATTGCTCAACTCTTTAAAACAGACCATTTCTGTACCATGTATAACACTTAAAGGAATTTTGCTAATATTTTTTAAAGAATTACCTAAACTTTTTTCATTTCAAACAGTACACCAGTTTCTTCATAAATATTATTGAAAGAAAAGCGAAATTCTAAATATTTAAATATATTTTAAACGTAAATGTAGTTTTTAAATTTAAAAAAAAAATTGAGTTGCTAAGATATTGTTTGAAATCTCTAATCCTTTTCTCCGAAGAAAGGTGCTCATCCAAAGTTTGTTCGTACAAACAATATATTGAAGCTCAATTGTATGTCTTTGTAGAAAGAAAACAATAATATTTTCTAAATGTATACACCGTGTCCGAAAAAGAATGTACTCTTTTTCTTTATTTTTTTCTACATACCCAGTGTGTAGAGATTGTTGACAATTGGTCTGAAAGCTACTAAAAACTCAAAAGCACGAATAATTCGTAAGTTTTTAAATAAAAAATATCGAGACTAAACATTTTTTATAACTTCTCCGAAAAAGATGAAACTTTTCTTTTTTGGTTAAGTTGAACGAAGTGAACATAGTCAATTACACGATGTGCAGTGGCATACACAAGGAGGGGTGGGGTTCCGGACCATAGCCCTTGATTATTCTTCGATTGATTATAATCTTATGTATATAGTACGTAAAATTTAATTAAGAATGTTATTAATAATTAATTTTATTAATTAATGCTAATTATTTATTCAATAAATTATTTTTTACTGTTTTTTGGTTATTGACAATCGACAAAATCAAAAATATATGCTGGATGGTGTATAAGAGTATGATACGAAAATGGTGCTTTCGACCCTGAACCCCTCTCCCTCCCTTGAAAAATTCCTGTGTGCGCCACTGATGAACACATTAAAAACACATTTAAAAAATGAAACTTATAGAGAAACAAGGAATAAAGTATTTATACAAGTGTAAAAATATACTAAGTGAGGGAAAGAAATGAATGTTAGTACAAAATTGCAATGTAGTTCTCTCAAATAGGACGAAAAATAAATTGAATCTGGATGGAGAGCAGCCAAAACCAATACTTTTATTTTTAGACGTTTAAAGGGGTAAAGATAGAGCATTTTGGGGCAAGCAAAAGTATACAAATCAATATTTCGATTTAAATATATAATTTCAGTCGTAACGTGTTCTTGTAAGAAAAATACTTTTTTTTCCACTTTTCAAACTTTTTTATACGGAAAATCAGATAAAGTTAGTCAGAGAAAGATTCTATCAATGAAAATTTTTAAGCATAAAATATTTTAGTAGTTTTTTTAAGAATTGAAAATGGTAAATAGAAAATGAGTCGTAGAACTAACTAGTACACATCAACCATTACTTTTTTTAAATTTAATGATTTCGAATTATGAAGAATTATTTTCGTAATGGATGACAGTTCTATAACTTTAAAAGTATTTTTAACACAACAAATTTCCTGGATTATTGATGACCGACTATTAAGTATTCATTTTGTGATTAAAAACAGATAAAATTTTACCCCTGGCACATTTTTTCTCTTTGAAAGCAAAAAACAGGGGATGGAGAAATCCCTGCAGCGTTATAGTAACATCAGTTCTACTCATGAAATATAGCAAGAATATTATCAAGAATATTACGAATTTACTCTAGATAGATGTCGATTAATTCATGATTAATTAATTGAGGAGATTTTAAAATTATTTTAACTCTGATACCCTAATTATTGGTTACTTATTAAAGATAGAAAAACGAATGCTAAATTAATTTTTGATATATTTTACTAAATCAAATTTATTTTAAATATTTTAAATTATGTATAATTAACAGATTCCAGGAAATATTTAAAAGTATTACAGTTTTTTCACAAATAAAACTTATTCTCATTTTCCTATCCCAGTTCATCGATCGTAAAAAAATTAACATAAATGCAAGGTTATGAGAAATATTAATTAATAATTAAAAAATAAATGAATTAGACAGTTAGTGTATAAGTAACTGTTGTGATTTTTTAATACATTGGGTCAGATACATTAAGCCTAATTAACATATTGACGATGTAATAAATCAATATTATATCTATAAGTTGTTCAAAATGAAATATATTTTTATGGTATCATTAATTTCTAAATAGTAAATTTTAAGAAATAAAGAGAAAAATACGAATTTTTTTAAAAAAAAATTTGAAAGCCAATTAGTTTTTTTGTACCTCTCTTAATCTCAATTAAAAATCTTAAAACAAAATAACTGTTATGAGAACGATTTTTTCACTGGTCAAGTATTTTCCTTTATTTTTTATACAAGTGTTGGTGATAATAAATTTTAAAATACAAATAAAAATTGTCTTTTTTTTATGTTTAATTTTGTATTTACTTTATGACTTTAAAAAAAAGGCTACTAGTTCTTATATTTCAAATACAATAATTGTCGCTTTAAAATTTTTAATATAAAATTAAAAATACTTAATGATTTTAATGAAATCTAGAGAGAGAAAGAGAAAAAGGGTTAAAACTGAACGAAAAACTTCTCGGAATTTTCTTTAAACTTGGATCTTTTTTTTTTATTATTATTTTTATTTTTCCTTCCTTTTATTTTTCTCTCTCTGTCTCTTTTTATTTGGCCTCTTAGCAGTTTTTTAAGTGCAATTTCCATTTAAAAATCAAATAAAAGGAGTAGACGCTAACACTTTATTATTGAGAGGCGAAAAATGTATTCTGACGCAATTTTCTTGTTTTATTAATTCTTTTTTCTTCTTTCAGACTGTAAAGCATCGCACAGAAGAAAGAAGAAAAGCAGTTTACCTTGAAACAAGCCGGCCGGCATTCGAACGGGAATAGAGTAGACAGCAAAGAGCAAAATAATAAATATATATTTAGATATATATTTTTTAATAAAAGATATATCGGCTTTATCTTTATTAAAGAGGAAACATTCAGAGGATGAGTGAAGTCAATTCGCTCATCAAAATAAAGTGTTAGTTTTTGGTCCTTTTGACAACATCCTGATTTGGTTTTCTTTATCATGCACGTGTGCTTGTTTGAATAACACACAACTCTTGAATTTTGGGCATAAGAAAATATTTCATTCAATTGACGCACTGTCATTACCTTCGTTAAACAAGAACGCTGAAACTAGGCTTTAGAAAGAGGTTCTGTATTTAAAAAAATGTGTCATTTTTCGTAAAACTGTAAATGTCTGTCGAGACTATTTTAAGAATATATTTGATCTATTTCATTTATATATGTATTTGGAAGTACTAAAACACCATCTTTCAAAAGAGGAGCGAATTAGATAGAGTATAGAGATACAATGTGGGAGTATGTGGAGTAAAATTTACTCAAAATCTAAAAAAAAAAAATGTAAAGGATCTTTTTTTGTCCTTTGAAAAAGCTGTTTTGTGTTTTACAGCGTAGTTGTTTTGTTCTACAACTTATGCAAAGCTAGAATGAATGATAAGCGACGATTAAATGAAATTCAAAGCCATTATTTTTTCAACCAGGGAGTTTAAACATATGATGAATTGAAGATATTCACTTCATGGCTACTTATTTGCCAGATTAGCATCAAGGTAGTGTTATGTAACGGACTCTGACAGAAACGAATTGAACCATTTTCAAATGAGGCGGATCACCCCCCTCCTCCTCCCAATTGTATAATTTCGTTCTCTATATTTCCATACTATTCCTTATAAAGTGTAACAGCATTGAAACCACTTAATAAAGAACATATCTAGATCCCTCAGTTCTCTTTTCATTTTCCCGTCATGCTGATAAGGTGCCTTAACAATTTTTAACATTAAATTACTAATCGGATAACGTAAGACCAGAATTTTGTGAAGTAAATGAAAACAAAAGAAAACTCCATGTAACCAAAATACTAATTGAAAATGCAGAAAGAATGGTTAATTCAACAAAGCATTCGTGAACGGAAATTTCAGTAACAACAATACATATTGTGGCTCTCAACTGATTAACTGCTACTCTAGATAAAACCTGGTCTAATTAGATAGATGATTTGTTTTTATCGAATTGCATCAATTCGCAATGTTTCCATGAGTGATCAGAAATGCAACACCGAGAAAGAAGCCTCCATTAGGCGTAAAACTTGTCGCTAGCGTAAATCTGGAATGGATATTCAAATGATTAGCATGGCAGTGCATATGCAAATAACATGAGCTGACAGCGACACCTATAGTTGCTTTATAAAGTGAGAAGAGGAGGCTGTTATCAAACACTTGAATTGTGTTTTCCTGTTGTCTTCTTGTATGAGAAGCTTCAATATGTCTGTCTGGTCGAATAATACGGAAGACAATTTAGCATGTTCTGAATTTGACAAAAGAAAAATAGTTGCTTTTACAGATTGCGGAATATTTTTCTGAAAAATTGATGTTCGTGCTGGACGAATCCACAGTGATGCGACTATGTAATCAGTACGTGCAAGAAAGAAGGATCGACAGACACGATGGATCGTAAGCCCACCAAACGGGATGACAGGAATGTTCTGTACGTAGTAATGACAAATTGCTCTGATCAGATAGAGCGTTATGGTACATTTCACAACACTTTATACAATTCAACGTCGTCTGAAGAAGAAAGAAATTTCGGCAAAATGTTCATTGTTGCGACTACCTTTGACTCTAAACCAAAGACATATGAGGCTGAAAATGAACATTGAACGCAGACCTGGACAAAGAATGGTACTACATTGTCTTTTCAGATGAATCCTGGTTATTTCTACACCACGATGGTTGTATTCGAGCTTGGTAGCTCCGCGGCGAGAGATTTCATAACTCTTTCATAATACATCGCCAAAGTGGTTCTTCATCTGGAGTCATGTGGTTTAAAGCAATCTATTTGGATTTTACACCCCAACTTCCTTAATACGCATTGCATATACATTTAATAGTCACTGGAGCCTGTTGTCGTCTCTTACCTTAAAGATTTGCCGTCAGCTTAATTTCAACAGGACTATGCGAGAACACATGTGGCTAAATTTTACAACAGATAACTTTGCTGTCTTGTCATGTTTGTTCTCCTAACCTGTCGCACATCGAACATATGTGGTTGATGAGTCGTAAATGGCTGTCCTAGCTTGTACTTTGGTGCATTAGTAATTTGCGGAAACGTGCGCACACACATAAAATAGTCTAACATAACCCGAGGACACACACAAAACTTTTTTCTTTTCAATGCCGAAACGTCTCAGTAGTTATTTCTACATAAATTAGGCACATTTTTAGTGTTCCGTAAGTCGAACGAGAATTTTTTTTTCACAATGTTTTAGGAATATTAAGTAACACGTACTTACAAAATATTTTAATGCAGAATAAAAAATTAGGGCCTGAATAATATAAACAGAGATACATAGATTAATAAAAAATTATATTTAAAAAATTTCTGAAAAAGGCAATGCATGTATAAAGCGCAAACAGAAATTCCACACACACACACAAAAAAAAAAAAACTAGGACACTTCAGAATTATAAATTAAAATTCATTCGTGGAATAATGTTTTTCAAATGAATTTCCGTTCCAGTTTTTTCTTCGATCAGATCACGCTTATAAAATTTTGTCTCGGTATTTTTTTTTTAAATTCTAAAATAAGAGATTATACTTGTGAGATGTGTCGTGGAAAAAACTCACTCTAACAAAAAAAATTGAGTTTTTTCAGTCATTTCATACTGTAGCTAACATGCCAAAGACCATGTAATTTCCATAAATATAAAGATTATAAAAATTATTTATTTTACAAAACGAAGATTTCTCTTTGGTGTATTTAGCATTATAAGATACTTAAGTCCGTAAGAATCGGGCTTCATTTGCTATTATCTGCGTCTCACAAAATACTAATGGGAATATATATGTATTCAGTTGATATTAAAAACTAGTTCACAGAGAGTAAAAATGAAAAGACGGCTTGTCTAGCTAATATATATATATATCCTACCTTTTTCTGTCAAAACTAAATATGGGGGAGAGACATTTATAATTTAACTACCAAAGTATTTAAAAAATTCAATTTCAGAGATTTGAATTACAAATGTTAAAAATATATATTTAATTAATTAATAATATTTAATTAATTAACTAATAATTTTAATATTAATATTTGAAAAAGCAATATATTAAGTACGATTTGACATACATAGCAGAATATGTTAAGTAACTTTATTTTTTAGATCTTTTCCAAATGGACCAGTTTACAAAAGTGGAGAAATTTATTTCGAAGAATAGTCTATGAATATATATTTAAGAGCATTAGCGACTTTTCATGTCTTGGACTTTGTCTAAAAGAAGAATTAAAAGATTATGTTCAAAGATTTCCAGTTTCATAACAAACTTCATTTTCTTTGCCTATTATTATCAAACAACAAAGCTAGACAGATTTTTTTTTCTTAATTGAATCTCAGTCTTATATAAGATTATCTATTCCATAGCTGGGACATTCGAATTTTAGAGTATAATGAACCTTTAATTTGGTTAACAGCATATAGCTTCTATTAAAATAAATCATATGTTATCAATAAGATTTTAAAGGAAAATTTTAAAAAATTAATAATCTTCATTTGCTCTCCCCTTAATTGTTTACCTTTGACTTCTCCAGTTCTAAAATTGTTGAGATATTAAATAAGATTTATGTACTTATATATTTTTAATTTATAGTTTTTTAACAAGCTGTTCACATGTTATATATGTAAAAGGGAGTTTAAGAAATCAAACATGAATATATTTATATTCATGCAAAATCAACAAATTTTAGGTTAATTTACTCATCACACGTAGGAAATAACCAGTTAACAATGTTAACTTTTCCAATCCTAGAGTAGAAGTACAGCTCTGAGACAGAGAATTCTGAATGATTTTGATGCATACAACAGGAAGAGAAAATAATTTTGAATTTAAATTTAAGGAACAAGAGATGCTTGATTTCCTTTTATTCTATTTAGGGATCCTACACAGTTTTCTCCAAAATTATGTGTGACGATCAGACCACGGCACTGCATACCATATTTTAACTAATATATACTTAGAATTACAACGCCATTAGAAATCATTGTCCTAAAAGTTTCACTATACTAATACCATTTAGATATCGTGGGCTGATGGAAAATGATATAGAGAAAGAATGAAACCTAGAGCATTCAATAAAGTATGGAGAGTACGGGAGCCAAGCACATGCATGCAAAGATAAGAAAAATTTATATAGGTTGAGTCAACAAACAAAATGGATATCTACAGACATACATAGATATAAGCTACCTTAACTGTATTGAACGCAAAAAAAGAATCAATTTGATATCTCGCATACAATAGTGGTCCCAAAAACCTCCCAGTAATAAAGTGTAAAGGAAAACGTTTTTCTAACATAAATTTAGGAGTTCCCACGACTGCTACTTGATCTTCAGGCTTGATATAATTAATGATGGAGTCTCTGGGGCTATCTCTTCAGAGCTTAAAAACACGAGTTTTTATTCGAGACACGTTGATCTATAAGTGCTGAGACGCTTTACAGAAATTCCACATACTTTCAAGGTCTACAGATACGTGTCAAGAATTAGGAGGAGGATATTTTTGTTCAGAGACTCTACGATATGAAAAAGGACTTCTCTTTTTTATTACTGTGTCTGACTGCATTTAGTGTGGACCGTATTTACTTCCAGACTATGCTTAGAGGGAATATAAAAAATGCTATGCTTCATCGCGCTTTTATTAAGATTTTTGTGATCTTTTCGAACTAGTTTGTGTTGATGATTCATTCTTGTTTTAATACATATTCTTAACGCAGCAAGTAATTCGGGATATTTTTTTATTTAATCTCAAGCTTATTATAAACATAAGACTGTTTTAAATTGTAAAATTAATCTGTAAGTTATCAACATATTGTGACTAGCAAAATTATCTCGACCGTGAAGTATATTTTTTTGTGTGAAATAGTATACTTTAGAGTAATTCTATCAAATTTTTACAGAATTATAAGCGGGTGATAAAATAACACAATCATTTTTTTTCGGTAACTAAATGATTGGTTTTAATATATTTAAGTAGAAATTTAAAGTTTCTTTTTAACTACTTTACTAAGATACGTAACAGTGTTTGTGAATTAACACGTAGGAATTTTTTTAAAAATATGGGCAAATATGTATCTTAAGAAAGCAAATTCTGAATAATGAAATATGATTTTAATGTAAAATTTAAAATGAATATACTTCCAAAAAGTAGTTTAAATTAGTTAATAAAAAGCAGGGGGAAAAAGAAAGAGAGAGCGAGATAAACTGAAAAAAGATTACCAGTTGCTATTTTCGTATTATAAAAATGGCATATTGACCCAAAAAGTCAAATTACCATTGTTAAGTATAAGCTTCTGAAAAATAGATTATATGCACGTAAAGTAGGTAATCATTTAATGAAAAAGATACAAAAACTTGAAGTTTTTGAAGACTCAAACCGCTGGCATATGTGTAACATTCTACGATTACTTAATATTGTATAAAGATAGCGCAAAACATTGATATTGCACAAAAAAGTATTAAATAGTGAAAAAATGATCATATGAAGTAAAAAACAAAAGTTTCAAAACAGAAGTTTTAGAAAGGAATATAATGTGGAGAAATTTTGTTTATTTGAAAATCTTTGCTTGAGAATATTAGGAACTATAGATGCATGTTTCACAATTTAAGTCAAAATATATTTTCTTATTATATATTACTTATTAATCCCGGTCAGCATCAAAATAGAGAGAGAGAGAGAGATTATGGATAAAAAAATAATATTAAAAGTTAACGTAAACAAATAGGGTGCCGATGTAAGATAATTTTTTTTATCCAACTATTTTTATTTATTATAATAAAACTTTTGCTACTATTTATTTTTACAAATTCTAGAATAAACAGAACAAAATTTGGTATGAAATAAATGTATATGCATACAATTTTGATGAGTTTTAGGATGTTTACGAGCATTGAAATACACAGACTATTTTTATGAAGGGGGGGGGGGCTGTATTTAAAAATAAATAGACGAAAGTCCCGAAGCGTAATTTTCATGCTAAAAATTAAGAATCTGTTGGCTATCTATGGGGAAGGGGGTTGAAACTTCCAACTCCATTCTTTACGAGTGCAATAATAAAAAGAACATGCGATCCATGTACAGTTGAGGAAAGTTCTAAGAAAAGTGACACAAGTATTCTCTCTAGAAGAAAGTTAAAAAAAATAGCCACAAGTATATACGCAACCAAAAAGTTGATACAAAAATAACAAAATAAGTACGAGAAAATAACTGAATTACCTAAGATTCTCGCAATAAGTTTCCAAAAAGTATTCATATGGCTAAGGTAATTATCTCTTACTTATCTTATTAAAAATATGACACTTCCCAAAAATCTATTGTAAGGGAAACGGATTTAATCTGGACATTCCCTTTATAGTTCTTCGTCTCGTAAGATGAAAACAACATTTAGGTCTAGGGTCGCTCTGAAGCCAGTAAACGTCCTGTCGTTAGTCAAGAATCCTACTCTGAATAGGATTTATTGCGTCGTTTATCTACAGTAATTGACTAGGGAAAAGAACGACTTGACTCTCTTGTTTGTTGTCCTGCTAAAAGAAAGGAAGGAAATGAAAAGAATCTTTACAAAACAGATTAATTTATTTCAGTTTGATGTTTTTCTTTAAGAGAACAGTTTTCTTAGATTAAAATCTAAACAATTTTTTTCCCCCCTGGGGTGAAAATGTTTCCTTTTCCCGAGTATGTTTTTTCCCTTACCGTTATCGGATTTAACTTCGGAGATTTTCTTGTGATATGTAGCTGAAATAAATATTTTGCTTCTACTAAATAGATTTTCACTATCGTTATTAAATTTGATTACCGTTGTAGAGCTTTAAATTCTCGAGATATATCTTCAAATCAATATTTATTCGATTAAAGATCTAGAATTTTTTGAAAGAAAAATTAAAATTTCATATGAAATTAAAGATTCTATCTAAGCGGTTTCACAGGGCTTTTCGCTTTGTTCTCTTTTTGCACCACATTTTACCAGCGTTCTGTTTAAGCAAAATATTTCACATAAAGAGCTCTTTTTTGACAAGCAGTTATTAAAAAAAAAAATCTCAACAGTTTAGTAGGAAAATCATCAGTTTGTCAGTATCACTTATGACCCAATTTAGAATCTTTTACGCGGTTGCATTTTGTTGAATTGGGATTATTTCTTATCATTTTATAGACTTGCTGTCCCTTATCAAAAAGCTTCCATTTGTATCAGAGCATCCTTGGTTGATTTAAAAAGAAAATCAAATAAATAATAAATAAATGCGATCATCTATGTTTGTTCAGGATTCTCCTTGGTAATGAAAACTACGGCTCTTAATCCAGAACGGAAACTTGTTGAGAACTAGACTAGACTGGAAACTGACCTTCACTTGTCAATGCGGAGAACCCTGAAACGGATCCAGTCTCCAATCAAAGCCCCTTTTCCTCCTTCATCACACCCCTTTGTATACATATAGGCTTAAGTTCTGTTTGAAGTACCCTAATTTGATCCACCCATCCAGGTGTCATTCGTAAGTAAACAGAACTCGCTTAGACTTCTATATTCGCTTGGTAAAATAAATAACATAATTCTAAGCACACCCCCCGGAAGAGGAAGAAAAAGGACACAACTGACTGGTTTTTAGCATACGACCGCCCATTTGTAATGTGATTGGAAAATACTGGAACTCTTTTTATTTTTCTTCCGAACGTTTCTGCAAGGACAAATGTGTCCAACCCTTGTCGGACAATTTTGTCCAGCCAATAAAGAGGGATGTCAGTCATCAGTTGTTGTAGAAGACTTTGAATGACCTTGACTACCCAGAACTCTGGTGTGTGTAAGGAGATATGCTTTATGCCATTAAAATTATTTGAGATGCCCCAAAATATGAAACCTATAGACCATTTACTTATCAGTGTCAGCGAACTAATCGTTGGACACATATTTTAACAACAGCCAAATGTTCTATTCGTAAATTTGATTTTTGTAGAATTTAAAACTCTGTGTGTAGCATTTTTAATAATTTTCATTTGTCCTTCTCATACGTATACTCTATAAAGATAATTATTCGATTTGACATTCTAGAACTTACACATAAAAATTTTTAGTCGATGAATGGTAATTATTACAAGCAATGCTTTTAAAAATGAACCCAATATTGAGTATTATGGTTATTTGTTTTAAATGACAAAACATGGCAAAAACTTTTGATTTTTCATCTTAAGCATATAATGTTATTTTTTTAGCACTACTAGTGAGTGTTCAGTGTACGGAATTTCTTCTATTTCTTCTTTTATTTGGTAACAGCTAAATAATATCTCACTGAATTACAAATATATATAAATGTAGCCTGATTAAAGAAAGCTGATCAGAATAATTCTAAATGTGAAATACAAAAATCAGGATAATCTAATCTCCCATTACAAGTGTTATCAAAAGGAAAAATTAAATATACATATTTATATTTAAGAGACATTATTCAATTAGCATTATCTATTAAAAGTTGATATGAGCTGATTGGTGTGTTATTGTAATTTCCTACACTTAACATATGGCTGCAATTAGAGATAAATCTTCTCTTGAATTAACTTCATAACAATAGATATTTCTCTTGAAACACATCAACAGAAAACGAGGTGGGGGGGGGGAACCCGACGCTTCCTGTTGTTTTCGGCTGGCCAGCTAATAATTACGTGATTGGCATTTAAAGAAGTCGTAATTATTCTAACCTAGCTACAACCTCTTTAAATTGAATATAAAGTACTCGAAATAAATAAAAAATATATGTAACTCGTTCTTAGTGGATAACATTGAAGTAACGGAAACATCTCGCTATAAGTATTATTTTTTTCAACGTGGTAAACTTAAAAAACTACAGTTGCATCCCTGATCAAAATCGAATACTATAAACTTTAAAAACGGATTTATCTTATGTCTCAAAAATGTTTCACTGTGTTTAATTAAAAGGGATAACGCTTAGAAAACATATATTTTAAATACTCCCACGAATGCCTGCTATTTCCCGGCAGAGATGAATCTTTTGAAATTTGTATAATCAAAGCAATTTACTTTGGTGCGTTGAAATGAATGAATTTCTTTCTAAAATGAGTTGTATGTTCAAGATGGGCAATGCTGAGTGCAGAAAACGTAAATTGAAAAGAGAGAAATATAACTTAAGGAATTCGAAGAGCGTTTTTCAAAAATGGGACAAAAACTCGCTAATTTTGATATCCAATTGGTATTTGAGAAAAGATAAGAAAGAAGTAATCCCCCTTCAAAAGAGATGGTTTATTTGATATACTTCATATACTAAAAACATCTTCCGTTTTATTTAAAACTTGGAATATGATGAATAATTGTGTGACCCTAGACAAATTTAGCATAAATGAGCCCCACTACACGGAGGTTTTTCAGTGGCACCATAACTCAACAGAATAAAGCCAGTCACGAGTTCGTAACCATGACCACTCAGCTATCAAGGCCACTCAGAGAAAGATGAAGAAATATAAAAAACACAAATGTGTGGATCCGGGGAAAAAGACTGAGAAATATGTTATAGAAAGTTACCTAGATAAGGTAAGAATTCACACACATACTAGGGCAGGTGGCATTAGTAACAACAGATTTGGTAAATCTAATGAAGGTTTATACATGTTTGTGAAAAGAAGATTCTTGAAAAAAGAAAAATAATGTATCAGTAAATATTTTCGGTATTTAACTTAATTTTATTACAATTAAAATAATGAAACTTTATTGACTTTGCTCTTGGAAGCGAATGTTTTGACTAACAATCACGTAATTTTGAACCAAGGACAAGTAACAAGGAAGATACCTCTGATGAAAACTTACTATGAAGCTCGTGGGCGACTTCAAAAGATAAAAAAAAAATGTTTTCGATGAAATGGTTAGATAAACTAAACTCAGTGGCGCAACAGCCCAGGAAGGGCCAAGGCCTAATGTGTCGACTTCAGTTTTCGTAACCTTAAGCGCTGAGGGGCATGAGCAGATGTTCCGGCCAGGTGGTCAGTCTGACGCGAAACCCCCAATGTTTAGCTCTCAAGCAAGCATGGTACTCATTTTATCGACCCACTGAAGGGATGAAGGGCTGAGTCGATCTTGCCCAGCCCGGGGTTTGAACCCCGGATCTGGGCGTGGAAGCGTAATGGTTAGATAGTCATATTTATTTGTATCCAAAACAAAATGACTTGTTTAATGTCACATAAAAAGTATAATGAATATCACAATGTGGTTCCACAGTTTATCGAGATTCAAAGAAATTTCTTTCCGGTTATAAAAATGTAACGACCTTGAAGTTTGGTTTGCAATTTAAAGATTTATATTTAAAAGAAAATACTACCAAATAACGACAAGTCAAGATCATAAACTCCAATGATAAGGTGGAAAATACTTTGAAGTTTATATATGTATGACATAAAACTTGGTGAGCTAGATGCATAAAATCTACTTGAGACAAACACAAGTCAGATCTTCAAACAATTTATTTCATATTATGTTAGAAAGGGGAAAAATACTTTAATTTCAACACTGTTTTTAGTATAGCGTAAAATAGATAACTTTAAATAATTAAACTATTTGCGGATGAACGTTGTATTAAATGAAGAGTTTTGACAAAATAAAATTAATTCTACAATTTTCTTTGTTTAACAGCTTCCATCAAAAGGATTTGAATGAATGAAAAAAGTTTTAGGAGAAATTTACTCGATATTAAGTATTTTTTAGATGATCTAGCAATTTATTCATTGTTCAATCGTATAATAACTTTCCAGGTTTTTGATATTTACTGGAAAATTTAAAAATGCCCATGCAATTCTCTCACTTGCAGAAAATGTCCTAGAGTGGAGAAATTTAATCGAAATTTCAAGCATTAATCTATACATAGAAAGGAGAAAAGCGACTCACTCACTCATCACGATATGTCCAGAATTATTAGACCTTCAGACTTTAAATTTGTGTGTGTGTGTGTGTGTGTGTGTGGTAGGCCTATTACTTTCATGGAGTAGAGATCCGCTAAGAGTGATTTTTTCGGAAATTGACTACCGGTTTGGGGTGGGGTGGAGGCAGTTAAAGAAAAAAACTCCACATTGTGAGCTGTTAACCCTCTATCTACCGCATTATGATTTACTGCAGTTTTTTTCATGTAATATATATATATATATTTGAATCACTACATTGAAAATTAAGGAATATACATCAACAAAATATTCAACTTTTAATAAGTTACAGCTAATTAATTAATTAAAAATATCCGACTGTAAAATTAATTATATACACTATTCACTTAAAATAAATAGTCAAATCTCTTTTTCAAAGGTCTTCATTAACATATAAAAGATAAGACACTTACCTTTTGGCATTAACTACTTTTTCGGATCAAAAATGACAATCTTCGCAATCCGCTGAAAACGCCGTCAGCTAAAAAAGCATTTTCTGCTATAAAACTATTCGCCTTCCCCGCTAAAATACTCATCATAGAACCCGTACTGCTATATATCTTGGAATAGTGGATTTAAAAGAATATTCCTGCTAAGTATCGTCAGAGTATTCGTAAAAATGGTTATCTTATGTAATTTTAAAGTGGGTGGTATCTATAAATACCGTCGGTAGATAAAGGGTTAAGCCAGCAAACCTGAAAAATGGTATGCGTGTTTCTATTGTTGAGTTGAAGTCCGCTAAGAACGAGTCTTACGAGTGCGTGTGTATGGGGGGGGGGGCGTTACGAGGCATATTGATAAAAAAATTTCCTTTTTCGAAATATTAGACTTAGACTTGAAATTAAGCAAGCATGTTTGTTTTGTTGAGTAAAGATCCAGTAAAAATGGATTTTGCGAAAATCCACTCTAAGGGAAAAGGTTGGGGGAGCGTAAAAGATAATTCGATTTCAACTTCCAAAATTCCAGCTCTGTTCTTTTAAAATCAAAAGGTGAGTGTTATAAGAATGTTTTTCTATACTAGGACTCAAATACTGTTTATATATATATATATATATATATATATATATATATATATATCATGAAATACCCAGCGAAGTGGCGGGGAATGGCTAGTTTTTGTATATTTGTTCTCGTTATGAATTCTGTTTTCACTTTTACACATGAATTATTTTATAGTTATTATCGTTTATCATGTACCATTTGTTACGACCCTATTTTGCAAATAGTAAACATAAACCGCGAAAATCTTCAGAATAACTTTCTTTCTTTGTATATATTAAATGAGGAAAAACAGAACTCTATTGAAAATGTTTTGGATAAAAACATCTATCATGAAACAAAATTTGTTACACAATGATACCATGTTATACGTTATTCATAGATGTATTTAAAAAAAAAATCTTGAAGACATGGGAATTTAGAAAACTAATCTTTTTAAAGAAAGAAAATAACAACGAGAAAAGAAAAGTACGAAACAGATTACAAAAGAATAACAGAAAAAGAATTTACATCCAATCCTCAGGAAATGAAAAACAAAGGCGAACACGGTTCATTGAAAAAAGAACCAATGTTGTTTGAAAGCAGTTTTCATTGTTGCAAGCACTAACGTTTTTGTTTTGGCTAGAACTGCCTTCTTACACTTTCGTTTGTGATAATGTATCATATTTTTGCGGTTTTTGAGGTGTATTGAAACAGCCAAGAAAGTTTTCATTTCTTAAAGCATACACATCCTCTTTCTCTTTCCATACCCGAGTGAGCAAAAACCTGCTTCCTTTGCTATCTTGCGATAACGGAAAGATTTAGAGATTTTATCGAACATTTTTTTAGTGAGGAAACAATTTACAGCGGTGGGGGTTTGCCATATCCGCTCATTCCCTAAACGGGGTATACATACAATTTTTGGTGCGTTTTGATTCGATAGTTACATCAAATGAGATTTAAGAATTGGAATATTGCGTTGTTTATTTTAAAAAAATTAAAAAAATATGGAACAGAGGCAAGGAAATTTGCATGTATTGAATCATTTGAAAGAACGATGGGCTTTCTAATAAATTATATCAGGATGATTTATTTAAAAAAATAAACTTATTCTATACACGCACACGCAACTGGTTTTTGTATATTTTAAGAGCATTACACTTCTACGCGTAATTATTTTTAAAATATTTGGTTTTTTTTAAGACTAATTTTCATCATAGAGTACAATTCATAAATTTATTTTAATCTATTAAAAATGGTGGGAAAATGATTTTAATAGTCATGATAGAGTAACATATTTTTATTTTTCTTCCTTATAGAATACTGAAAAATTACTATATTCGAAAAGCGTATTTATGTATTAATATGTATATTATATGAATTAAAAATAACTTTTCCTTAAAAAAAGAAATGCATTAGTAAATTAAAATGCAATAAAGATAAAAAAGCTGGCGTAATAAGCTGAAGTAAAATTTTTCTACTGAGCCTAATGTAGTAAGTGTACCGCAAAATACATACAATTTTATCGCGCACAGAAAGGAAGCTAAGAGAAAGAAAGATGTTACTTTAGGGGACACAGTACGATTCAATGGACCAAAATCGCTCAAAAAATCAAATCTAATTTTTTTAGTCTAAATTCTTTTTTATATACTTTTTTTTATAACCTCACAAAATTTGAAAGCTCTAAACTAAAGAAACGCAGAATTATGATAGCTTTTACGTTCGTCTTTATTCACATCTCAAATGACAAATCAAAACTTTAAACTTACTTATCTCAGAAAGAGAAAATAACTAGTTTGTCTTCATTTAAAATGCTAAGGCTTTTTTTTTCTATTGTGCCTAATGCTTTGAATTTTTTTTTGGTTTTTTTTGCCTATTGCCAATAGTACACGAAACAAAAGTTGGTATGCATTTTTTCAAAGCAATACTTATTTTTGTAAAAATAATTGAACTCAGAATTTATAGGTTTTTTAAGGAATTTCCAATAAGCCTTCATAAAAAGAGGTATTGTACGAATACTAATCATGTTATCCCAAAACCCATACCAACTTTTGTTATACATAGTTTGACGTATTTGTAAATCAAATTTCATGCATGCACGTAAATTTTTGTAGGAGTAGCATTTAAAAAAATCACTTCACAAATTTTAAGTTTTTCCGTTAAAAATTATATGGCCAGCTTTTTATGAAATTTTGAACACAAAATCTGTTTTACATAGTATACACACATAGGAGGCAATAAAAAAAAAATTAAAAATCCTTAAATTAAAATTTTTTGCTTAAGTCGTACTATGTCCCCTTAACGGGGATAAATTGGAGAGAGAAAAAAGCATACCAAAAATTTTACTAAAACATAACAAAATTACATCAATAATTTTTTGTGTAAGATTTAGACTACTTAACATGGAAACTACTTAACATGGAAAAATTGAAGTAATGCATTTCCGAAAAGAATTTATGAAAGTAATAAAATAAATTGAAAGCGTAACATGCATTTTTTTGCAGCTCATTTGAAATTTAAATATTTAATGAGCATTTAAAGTATCCGTTTAGAATTATGCGGGCATTCCACCAGAGTTTTAAAGTATACATGCCACAGAGACAAAATATGAGAAACTGAAACACTATTCTGAATAGAACTGAGGATCAAGGAAGATACAAGAACATTATTTTCTATTAAGTAGCAAACCACTTCACATTTTTCAGTATTAAGAATCTTAGAGTTCAAGAGATGTGTGAACTGTGCTACATGAATTGTTTCACACACCTATGAATCTACACAAGTTATTCTCAACCTTTTTATTGTTGAGGTACACTTTTAAAACGCTCTAAATTTGGCGGCAAACAAACAATAAAATAAATTTAAAAGAATTTTACTTACCTATAAATACACTATGTAAAATAGAGTATGATAATAACTTTCAATGTTAAATAATATTTAAAACAATGACAACAAAATGTGTGTATTGAGTAATTATAATTTTACAAATTAATTATAAAAGTACATTTAATGAGAAATTGGAGATGTGTGATTTATGAAAATTTCGTTGATATTTGTTCGTAGAAATGATAATGCCACTCTCATTTCATCATTTACATATAAAAGTCTCGATCTTTTTTTCATTTTTATATTTCCTAATGCTGAAAATTCGAATTCACGAAAATTAGCTATTATGAGCTAATCACCTCTTATTTTAAACCATTAACTCTTCTGAATGTTTGGAAATTAAACCTTGATTACCAGGAAGTAAAATCATTTTTCCCGCTTTATTCAAAGATTATTTTTTGTTTATATCCATCTATCCATACAAGGATAAGTTATATATATCACGAATACCTTTAGTTTCTTTCAATAAAACGGCCGAATGATTCGTTTCCGGATTTATTTTTTTCACACAGTATAATTAATAATTTTTAAAAAATTTGGCGGCACACTTTAAGAATTTGGCGGAACACAAAGTGCCGCGACACAGTGGTTGAGAATCACTAATCTACACATTTAACTAACACTATCATGTACATTTGAATTTTAATAATCAAGTATGAGAAATTTTGTGTAAGAATTCGTGTATTCGGACATTTAAAAACACTTTGCAAGCTTAACTTTCTTCCAGCATTGCAAATTAGAATAGCTTTTAACTATTTTAAGCTGAAAACTCAAAATTTAATACTACAAATGTGTAAAGTAAGGTATGCAATCCGAACGAAAAATAAATTTATATGAAGTTATATGTTCAGACATATTTGATTTAATTACTCACATTGATGATTCATTGTTCAAATCCCACAAAATATATGAAAATAGTAATAATGAAATAAAAATTTGACTAAGCAACTTAAATTAACATAATTTAAAAACAATAGAAAATTCAGGATACAAAATATAATTCGAAATTTCTTTTCAGGAAAAAAAAAAGCCTAATCTTTCTTTGATTTTTTGAATTATTAATTCTTCATTTCAGTATTTTTTTATTTTTCATAAAACTTAATGCTGCTCAGAAAAATCCTTGTTTCAAATGGACTGTGGACTTTTCGCAATGCAACAAGTTTTAACATAAGAGACAGAAACGAAGCTTTAAGCTTAAGATACCGTTCTAACGAAAACAATTTTAAAGGAATACTAAGAACATATTTACTATTAAGAAACATTATCGCGTGTGACTATAATTAAAAATTATCTAAAAAAAATTATGCATTTTAACCCGTTTATCTGTTAAGCTATCCGACTACGTTCGGAACCGTGATTTTAAAAAAGCGCATAAATGGATAATTTTAATGATATTTAGTGTCATTTAGATTAAAATACATGTATAAAATTGTTTTAAGGGCATTTTGACAAAAAAAATTATTTAAATACAATATTTTGGCAAAAAATTAACTTAGAATGACCAATTTTCAAAATATTCTCCTTTTATAAAAAATGCTTCTAAAATAATGATATTTTGTGTGTGTGTGTGTTTATATAAAGTAAAGATTTCTCCAGAGAGTCTGAACTATTTTTTTTAAAAAAATTCACATTATTTTCAGAGTTATAACCAACTGAAATATATAATTATCGGCGTTTTTTTCTTAAAATTTCTCCCCTCTGTTGTCGTAAGACATAGATAAAAATACACTTCTAAGTTATGTATTTCAAAATTCTAATTAAGCCTCTGTAGAGAGGACTGAGTTATATATTGGCAAAATATTATTATAATAAAAGTATTTTTCACAAAAGGAGAATATTTTGAAAATGGGTCATTGTATGTTGATTTTTTGTCAAAATATTGTACTTAAATAATTTTTTATTGTAATAATATTCTTAAAACAATTTTATAAACACTTTCTATTCTAAGTGACACTAAATATCATAAATATTATCCATTTATACGCTTTTGCAAAATCACGGTTCCGAACGTAGTCGGATACCTTAAGTAGAAAATGCTAAAATTATTTTTGGACCGATTGGAAGTTTACCGTTGTTTATAAAGGTCCTTGGAGAATTCCTTTTTAATTTCTTAATATATATATATGTATATATGAGAATTAGCATATATTCGCACGTATATATACCTGCGAATTGCTAAGAGAAAAAAATTGACGAAAAATTTTGAAAACTACCAAAATATAACAAAAAATGCAACAAAATAATTTCTTTCTCATTGTATAAGTTTTTAAAAAAATTCGCTACACATTAAAAGCATGTTTCATTTAAGAACGCTAATTTCATATGGTCAGTGATTTTAAAATAATCTTTTAATCCTACTGAATAATAAAGAAAAATTACACTAAAAAAAAAAAAAAAAAAAAACCCTATTTTCCTGACTTAAAATTTTATAAGCATTATGTGCAGCGCATAGTTACTCGAAATACAAATACATTTGGAATAATTCAGAAAAAAATTAAGGTTGAATTACTTGTTCTCGCTCACGAACCCACGTGTTTCCAGTTGCCGCTTTCTCCGGGATAGCTCGACCTTCAGTAGTTATTAGAAGTGTCTTGGACTTCCTTTACAGAGATCTGGGACGAAAATGGACGAATGGACGTTGCATTCGACTTTAAAATACCCTGCCCTACAGACCCCCTCCCCCTCCAACTTCTAAGGGTTAAGAGGGTGGAGAGGAGGAAGATGTTGATAAAAGTAACCGCTTTCTCTTTCGAGAATATAAAAATAATCTGTCAGGCTGTCAAGGTTCCAGGAATTTGCCGTTATGTTATTCGTTTCCCCCAGTTTCCCTTTTTATGAATTCCCAGCCCTTTCTTTTAACTTCATAAAGAAAAGCTTAAATCTTCAGTTTCTATTTCAACACAATACTCCAGCAATTTAAATTATTTTTGCTTAATGCGCAGTCCATAATTTTAAATTATTAATTTTTTAAAACTTTTTAATTTTTAGGAACATAAAATAAAAATGGCAAGCTGTATCTTATTCATGCTCAGCCACCAACTCATCATGATAGGAGGTGAAGTTCTTTATTAGAGATCAAGTATTCCAAAAAGTCGAAAGTTAGTTACAGTTTCCATTTTGCGATGTCAACTGTTTCATTCGTTGATTCAAGTCAGGGTTCTTTCCAATGGCGCTCAAAAACATCAGGCAGACATTATTTATTGATTATTTTTAAATTTTTATACCATTGCAAATATTTCAATTTGTTTCCGTTGATTCAAATCCCCCCTCACTCCCGTAGTGATCTGTATTTCACTTTTGTGTTACTAAAGGGAAAAAAAAATGATTGTTATTTTTTATGATACAAGAAAATACATTGTGCAGAGGTTATTATTTGTCGGTTTTTTCATAGTTAAATTTTCATAAGTGACGAATTTCTCAAGGCTGTACTATTGATTCAGTATCTGTTCCTCCGCTGAGGTAGAAATTGTTTTTGTGATATAAGAATAAAATATTCAGAATGTATATATGTTTTATGAGTTGTGTTCGGGGAAAAAAAACAGGTCGTTGGATAAAGCACGGAAAAAATTGAGTTATTTGTAGGTATTTTTTTTTTCTTTTTCTTGTCTTTTTAAGATTTTATATACATGACGAATTTTAAAGTTCATTTTTCTACTGACTATGAATTTATTTGAACA
Organism: Trichonephila inaurata madagascariensis; assembly: GCA_019973955.1. Classification (NCBI taxonomy): domain Eukaryota; kingdom Metazoa; phylum Arthropoda; class Arachnida; order Araneae; family Nephilidae; genus Trichonephila; species Trichonephila inaurata. Next base: position 755,897 of record BMAV01000289.1, read on the forward strand.
ATGTTCAAATAAATCACATTATTGTATTTTATAGTTTTAACTGGAAAATAACAGTAGTTAAAATCGGCAGAGAAGATTGGTTATCATTAAATCGGTTATCATTAAAACTTATAACTGCCGGTAGGGAAAAAGGTAGTTATTTTTGTGTTTTAATTCTGCTTTTATAAAATTAATTATTTATTACTTATAATTTTAAATTTTGCATTTCTTTTGTTACTGAAGCAATTTAATTTCATACAGTTACAAGGTTGTTTACACTAATCACCAAACTTCTTTAAGAAATTAATTAAAAGTTACTCACTGTCCCATACACGTTTTTAATTACTGCAATAAAGACCTTTGTAGAAAACCGAGTTACCTTTTTTCAATTAAAATATCATTACTCACCGTGATAAAAAAAATGTTTAAAATCTGAAATACTAAATGCCTATTCAAAATATATCTATCTGAAGTTAAAAAAACAATAGAATATATTAATTCTTTATAAGCCTGTTTTTTACTTTAAGGAATCCCATATATTCTACATTTTTAACTTTAACTAAATATAGTTAAGATTTATTACTTTTAAAGTATTAAAAATTGTTTTAGAGTATTAGACATGAATATGAAAACTAAACAAGAATATCAGAAAAAAAATTAGTAATAAATTATTAGATTTTCTTGAAAATATTTTCTCTATTCAGGGCAATTATTTCTTAATGAAATATTTTGAGCTATAATTTCTGAATTCTCCCTCATTCTTATATAGTACAATACATTTGTTTTCAAGAATTGATATCCTTCAGAAAATGAAAAAGCATTCACACAATCACTTTACTTCAATGCATTGAAATGTTGCTCTAATTTATGTAAAATTTTAAATGCATATTTGCTTCTTAGTTTAAGTGAATACATGTTTTTTGTGTTATTATTATAATACTATTGTTATGGGCTAAAGACGCAAGTTCTTTTTTAACATCTATCACTTGAAGCTAATGTTTCTATAGCGCTATATAGTAATATTATTAGGAATTAATTAATAATTGTTTATAAAAAATTTCAAGTTTCAATTATATATATATATATATTATATATATAATTAAAAAAGGAAAAAGTAACAACAATAAAATGCTTAATCTTTTGATAACTCTTTTGTAAATGGGAAAAGAGAGAAATATTCTTAACAAACAAAGTTATTATTATTTTCAGTTTTAAAATAAATCTATATATATAAAAATGAATGTGTGTCTGTCTGTATTCGATAGATTCAAAAACCATGCATCCAATCACCGTGAAAATTTGGGAAATTATTAGGTATATCCCTGAGAAGGTTTTTGAAATTCTTTTTTTTTTTTTAAATTAGAGTTGGGTTTCTAGGTGCTCCCGAACAAATATCCCAAAAATATCAAAAAAAAAAAAAAAAAAATAACATTTATTTTACATACATAAAGGAGAAAAGCGATTTAGTCAGTCACTGACTAATCACGATATCTCCGGAACTATTAAACCTCTACAGACTTGAAATTTGGTAGACAGGTTCCTTTCTTGGAGTAGACATCAGCTAAGAACGGATTTCGCAAAGATCGAACCCCAAGGGGCGTTACGGGGGCTTAAGGGGCTTTAGAGATAATTAGTTCTAATATTAAACTATTAGACGTACAGTCTTGAAACTTGGTACACAGATTCCTTTCGTAGAGTAGAGATCCCCTACAAAACGATTTTTACGAAAATCGACCTCCAAGGGGCGTTAAGGTTGCTTAAGGGGAGTTATGCATAATTATTTCCATTTTTGAACTATTGGACGTACAGTCTTGAAATTTGGTAAGCGGATTCCTTTCATAGAGTAGAGATCCGCTACAAAATGAGTTTTGTTAAAATCAAATCCAAAGTGGCGCTGCGGAGGCCTAAGGGGCATTATACATAATTATTTCTATTTTTAAACTATTAGACTTACATTTTTGAAATTTGGTACGCAGATACCTTTCAAGGAGTAGAAATCCGCTACAAAATGGGTTATTGAGAAAAATGACTCTCAAGTGGCGTTGCGGGGGCCAAAAGGGCGTTCTACGTAATTATTTCTATTAGACGTACAGTATTGAAATTTAGTAAGCGGATTCCCCTTTCATAGAATAGAGATCCGCTAGAAAATGAGTTTTGAGACAATTGAATCCTAAGTGGCGTTGCGGAGACTTAAGGGGCGTTATAGATAATCATTTCCGTTTTTAAATTATTTGACGGACAGTCTTGAAATTTCGTAAGTGGATTCCTTTCCTGGAGTAGAGTTCCGCTAAAAAATGAGCTTTGTGAAAATCGACTCCCAAGTGGCATTGCGGAGAATTAAGGGGCGTTATAGGTAACTATCTCCTTTTTTTAAACTATTAGATGTAAAATCTTGAAATTGAGTAAGCAGATTCCATTCAATGAGTAGAGATCCGCTATAATATGGGTTTTGTGAAAATCGCTTTCTAAGTGGCGTTGCGGGGGCTTAAGGGGCGTTATAGATAATTATTTCCATTTTTAAACTTTTAGACGTACAGTCTTGAAATTTGATAAGGAGATTCCTTTCATGGAGTAGAGATCCGCTACAAAATAGGTTTGGGGAAAATTGACCCCCAAGGGGCACTGAGGAGGATTAAGGGG
>BMAV01000289.1:758915-800188 GCA_019973955.1 Trichonephila inaurata madagascariensis
TGGAGTTGCGAGGGGTTAAGGAGAGTTATGGAAAAATTCCTGTTTTTGAATTTAACCCATTTACTTGAAATTTGTTGAGCACGTTTCTTTAGTTGAATAGAGTTCCACTAAGAATGGATTTTACGGAAATCAACTCGGGGGGGAGTTATTGGGGCGTAGTGATAGACAAAATTCCCATTTTCGAACTACTAGGACTGTAATAATAAAATTTAGTTTGCATGTTTCTTTTGTTGAATTGAAGTCCGCTAAGAATGCTCTCAACCGGGTTACGAGGCGTATTGATGATAAAAATTCCGTTTTTTCTCTATTAGATTTAAGACTTAAAATTTAGCACGCATGTTTACTTTATGGAGTAGAGATCTACTGAAAGTTGCTTTGGCGGAAATCCACTTGATTATTGGGTTAAGTGAGCGCAAAAAATCTTTCTACTTTTATTTTAGATATTAATAGAAATTAGAAATTATAAAAAATTTCTGTCATTTTTATATCAAGGGGCGAGAGTTACAGCTATTAATATATTTTTCAATAGAATCGAATTCTTAATGCTAGATATGAATAATTTATACATATGTAAACAGTATATATTTATACAACATCGTGAAATACCCAGTGAAACAGGTGGGTAACGGCTAGTAAGATATAAAACTGAATTGTTCAGGGAAACAAATTCAATCCTTTTATGAGTTAAGTGATATCATTATTGAAGAACAAACTACATCTCTGCTAATATCTTAAAATATTTTGAAAAATATCACCTCACAATCAAAGATTGTTGCTACATATTTCTTTTTGTACCAAGAATCCAAAAATTTCCCGTTAGAATTTCACTTGTAGCACAAATTTCCTTTAGCACTCATTTAAACATTCATTTCAAACAAAACGCTGCAAAACTAAAATTTTCTAAGTACGGATATACCGAAACTGAATTTGCTTAACTCCAGGTGTTTTTTGTTGAACTTCTTTATCATACTATTTGTCCAACATGCTTAATGAAATAACTCACAAAAACATTTTTACAAAACCGTTATATATAAATGTATATACATGTATTGTTTTTGTAAAATAATTAGCATTTACGAAAAACTTTAGGATTTTTAATGAGTAAATAAGAGCTTAACACACACATGCACACATATATAAAGCGATTTCTTTAGGTTATCTTAATTTTAAGCTTATACTACAATCTCCTCAGGCTATTAGTAATAAACTGTTCATATCTGTAACGAAACTTCTCTCGTATTTTTCAAAACTTTATTTACGTTCCCGAAAAATATTTCCAATATACATATTTGAATAAAGATTACTTACATTTATTCCATTTTACTAATCGTCGTGATGTTAAAAATACGCATTTATAACACGAAAACTATAATACTGAACGAGCACGCTAAGGCCTCTTATATGCATTTGCAAACCATTTCCCAAATTTAAATAAAGCAACATTCAATGATCACTATAATTGCTTTTACTTTGAAGAAAACTTTGCTTTATACTTTTTCCTACCACAACCGGAAACATCAAGTTCCACTTTTGACATCCGATGTCTTTTGCAAAAAATGAGTTCAAAAACAGATAGTTGGGTTTGTTCCCAATTTTAACTTTGCTCATATGCTTTTATTTCTGATATTCCACATTTTTTTTTATATTAGTTTCATAAGAGATAGTTAAGAATTGTGCGACAATTGTTTCCCTCCATGCATTTTTTATGACAGAAATAATATCATTATAGAAAATAAGTATTTTCAATTGATTTCAGTTCATCTATTTGTTATAGAGTATTGATAACATAGATTATTTGAAAAGATTTTGATTTCTAGAACATGCTAGCAAGGTATGAGACATTTATTTTTATTTTACCAATTAGCTTTTTTATTTAATGAAGCAATCTTGATTTTTACAGTCAGATTAGAAACTTTTTAATGCATACAATTTTTTTTGGAGCCATATTATATGGTATATTTATTTTGGTTTCATATGTCACTTTTCAAATACTTTTATATTGCCGTGTCCAAATAAAATTATTAATACACCGGTTAATTCATCGATTTTCCTACCTCTGGCCCACACATAAAATTTAATTCTTTAATTTATTTATTATATATTGTATCTTTTTGCGCTCACACAGATTTTTTCATATGCGTATAAATAATTTTACTAATTTATTATACTCTCGTTAAAATATAATACCATAACAAATACACTTTACAAATAAGATATTCTCAAGGCTTTGAACATATCAGAAATTCGTGATAAAAGTGCATAAGAAATGTGCCTATATTTAAAAACTTCCTTCTATTCCAAATCAGAGACATTTTGGGGTAAAAAAGTGTACATGTTATGAAGAGTCACGGAGAACGACAACTTATTTTTATACATTCTATAATACAGTAACACACAATACACCCAAAAAGTCACCTCATAAATTAACGATGAAGTGTTATGAAATAAAGCTAATTTTTCATAACTTGTGTCAGAATCACGGAATCTGCTCTGATTAAGGCAGACATACCAACAAGAATTCTCTTCTTTTGAAAGCAGGAAGTTTTTGTTGAAATCATGAAAGGAAGTGTTTGCACGCGGAATGTACTGGTTGTTAAGAGGTAAAAAAGTAGCACACACAAAAGCTATGTTGGCTTTCCTTTTAATCAGGCTTTTCTCCACTGCTCGATTTGAGAACACCGGCTCGAAAGCACCTGCACAGAATTCTATAAAACGCTATTTATCGCTGTCTTTCTAAAAAGCTGGCTTACTACTGAAAAAAGGCGCTGTTTCGGAACCAAACTCGCCAAGATGAGTACAAATCGCTACATCATCTCTTACGACTGTTGACATGTGACTAAATTTTCTTCTGCGTAATATATCTTCTGTTTCACGAGCAAATAAACAATTTTTACGATCAGTTTTATTTTTAATAACTTTTCCGGTTCACTTTTGTATGCACATGAATGTATTTATTCCAATCAAACAATAAAAAAAAAAAAAAAAATTTTTTTTAAAAGTTATAATTTTTTGAAGCTATGTTAAAAATTTTTTAAAAAATAAGTTAACTAAGACACTATCTTTCAAATCGGGAATAGTTTTATTCGTTATAGAGGACAATGCATTAAAAAGACTTTAACGATTTGCAGGCATCTAAGCAGGTGTTTGTTCGTATTTGCAGTTACGTTTTTTTTTAAATACTCGTACCAGTGCCGGTTTATCCATTGGCCACTTGGGGCGGGTGCCCAGGGGCCCGGATAAGCTGGACTTAACCAGATTTTCTGGTAATAAATTTCGATCCTCCAGTGCCAAGGGGTCAGTAGATCTTTTGCACCCAGGGCCCGAAATGAGCTTAACACATTAATTTTTAACCATTCATTAAGCATATTATTAAACTTTCTGAAACTAAATAAATTGTTTTATTTTTTATCTTTTATAGCTTGTTATACTACTAAAAAGAATTTACGCTCCCTTTCAATATTGGGCTGTTAGGCTCTGAAAATACTATCGAAAAGTTATTGTTTAGGCTTGTGAAACTAAAAGCTTTAAATAAAAATGTAATAAAAATTTCAATAAAATAAAATTTAAACTGTTCATTGTGATAAAGGAATACATTACCAATTCCTTACTATGAGCAATATTACACAGATCTTGTAATTCATATAAAAGATTCATCGGCCGTAAAATTCTGTTTAAAATAACAAAATAAATAAATAAAAATTCGCCGTTCTAAACGAGAACATAAACGGATCCTCTGATTACAGGCAACGTAACAAACCCTCGGGGCAATGTTTACGACTTTCCCTTTTGAAACGCTAAGCAGTGTTTTTAATAATCTGCTTCACGCCCGACTGAATTCGTGGTCTGTAGTTAAAAAATTATAGACGAATCTTTCACCAACAACCGGTGTTAAAAGAAATCTTGTGTTTTAAAAAGAGAAAGAAAAAAGACGATGTAATGCAATTCGAGTGTTAATGTTTTTCTTCTATGAGTAAACCATCTGAGATCAGTCAAGCGAGACAAAAAGTTACATTCACGTAATGGCTCTGAGCTTCTAAAAATCGCACTGATTCTTTAATTGAAGTGCAACTTTAACTATGGATGAAGTATCAATGTTATACAATACACAGTTGAGCTTTAGATCACGTGCAGTATTACGATGCGATGACAGGGGAAGACGTTTTGTATTATAAGAGTAGACTGGGTTCTATTAATAGAAATCTTGGCTAAGACCCAAAGTGCCTTCTGACGAGAACACCTCGCACTGCTTGAAGGTACAAGCAAAGTGTTTATAACAGATGAAAGTCGGCTATTACCGATGCCGTGCAGGCTTTTTAAAGTTTACGAAAGCTGCAAAATTTCAAAGAACTCGTAATGTCTACGTAATATTCGAAGACTTAAAGTAGCATTTTAAGGAAACAGTTTCGACAAAAATCGAGTTAACTGAGAGGAATCAAAGCAATTTACAAAGAAATAAACAAAACAAATTATTACGGATCACTTTAAAGATCAGATTTATAAATTTCAAAGGTTCATCAAATGCTTAAAAAAGGGAAAGGCAATAACAACCTAAAATTTTACTCTAAAATTATTATTTTAAACTAATCCTTTTAAACTAATTGACAGTTATTTTCTTTGATTACTGAATAAAAATGAATGCCATGGCATTGGATTACTCCTAAGCTACTAAAAGCAAACATTTTATATGTAACGCGTAATGTTTTAAAATAATATAAATATCTGAGTATCATTCCTATAAATTTAATAATATCGATATATTTAATAATATCGATCAATATTAATCTTTGCTAAGTGTGTGTTAAATATACAATAAAATCTACATGTACTCAACAAATATCAGCAGAAAATCTTTAAAATGACGAAAGATTCATAATTTGCCTATAAAAATCTTTTTAGGGGACTTTAATGAAACAATCAGGTGGTAAATGTTAAAATTGAGATGTTAGAGTCATATAGTGACTGAAATTTTAAAATGTAGTATTTAAATCTAAACTTTTGGTAACAATTGAAAAAAACTAGCAAGTCTTTCTTTTTTTTTTTACAAATTTGTTCATGAATAAGATAGATTAATTATTAATTACCTACGTCTCAGAAATGAAATCATAGAAAAAAATTTTAGCTAATAGATATATCACATTTGGTAATTGTTACCAAGCAAAATACTTTAGAGAAATTTTTGGCTGTGAATGTAAAAAGAAATAAAAAAAGTATAATAAAAAATCATATTAACAATAAAGTTTATTTTGTATCAAAATTCAAAACATGGTTTTGATTATTGAAATAAAAAATAGATTAGCTTATATAGTTATGAAAAATATAGCGAAAATTATTCCATCTTTTAAAAAATTTATAGAAGAAAATAAAATTTTTTATTCAAATTAGAATTTTTTTTAACTTCTTAAGCAGTTATAGCTTACTTGAAATAGTTTTGAGGATGACAACGTTGGTTCTTTCCACTCATACACATTTTTCATTTCAGGTTCTTTAGACTTAATGTAGTCAGCACTTTAAAAATGTGCTCGGTAATGTATGAACATTTACGTACCAATGACACTAACTTTACGGTATTTGTCACTGTTTTCCCCCTCGATGTTAAACAATAAAACCTAAACAAGAAATACTTTTTCAGGTAGATAAACACCTACATAAATATAATTTGCAGTAACTCACACACACAAATCAAGTACTCGTACTATACAAAAGATTTACTTTAGCACACGAAATTGGCAATCCATTTGGCATTCAGATATAGAAGACTAGAAATAACCGAAGTCGGAAATGAAATATGTGTCTACTTTAGTTTTAATTTATGTCTATGATATAAAGATATTGACATACCTTTTCTTAGAGTTGCTTGCCACATAACAAATAAAATTATTCATCAATACAGCCTACTTCATCAGAGTTTTATTTAATGTGTATTGGTATAATATAATTAAAAGGAAGAATTCTCTTTTCTTTTTCAAATATCAGAAACATTGAATTAAAGAGTTTCATTTTAAATAGTAGTAATATTAATAATATGAATAAGTTTTTTTTAACTCCTCCTGTGTGAATCACAAAATCGAGTCTTGCATAAATATATCGCAAGAATTAATCTGTAACCAGTTTAAGAAAATTAAAATTAACAAACTTATATTCGAGTTTAAAACAGCTACAATTATGCGATAAGGTAAGGCACGTAAGTACGAGAACATTACATACTATCAAAAGAAAAAATTTCTAATGATCTGATGATGTCATCTGGGGAAAAGACTATGAATTAACAATAACTTTCCCGTTTAAAGCTCCAACAGAGACTGAATAAAATACAAATCTCATACGAAAAAATATTAGTGTATTCAAACAGAATATTAAAAACAATGCTGTCTGTTAAAAAATATCGTTGTCAGAAAATATTCACATAAGAACATTTCAGTATTTAAAAAAAAAAGTACCCCCGAATCTTATATTCTTTAATATTAGGTGGTGCCATGCTGAGTAATAAGACGAGATTTATGAATAGCCCATTTTAAGATATAATTAAAAGTTTTTTTAAAAATTTCTACTATTCCTAACCATTTTAAAAAACAAAGTCATGCATTGTACAGTACAGAAATATTACGCAAATATGAAGGCCACATAGGTACGATTAAAAATTATAAGGAAGTAACTGGATCAGATAAGATATTTGAATAGCTTGAATGAGAATAAAAAACAGAAAAGGAAGTAAAACAAAGAAAGAAAAAGATGGAAATTGACAGCTTTTAACGCAAAAAACAAAAAGAAATAACCTGAAAATATTCAGCGGAACCTTACTTGAGAGCATAATTCGTTCCAGATTCTACTCGTAATGCGAAACGCTCGTAAAGCGAAACAATTTTTCCCGTATAAATTAATGTAAAGTACGATAATGCTTTTCATGCCGTAAAAATGCTCAAAAAAGGAATACGAATCCTGTTCATATTTTCTTTACCAACTTGGAATATAAATTTTATTAACAGAAAAAATTTTTTTTTAAGAAAATCTAAATAATATTTTAGTTTATTACTTACGATATATACCAGCAATTTTTCTCCCCTATAAAGCTTTCTAGAGACATTTGTTTTTGCCGATGTTTCAAAATCTAACGAAAAAGAGACAAAATCATAAAATAAATGTGTAATGCGTTTAGGGTGTCTTATTAGGATGATGCTTCTCAATGTACGATGCAACAGTGTGTCATGCTTTTAACATTTTTCTTATTGCACCAGAAGATTGTGGCTTTGCTATTATCTCCTCCTCCTCAAATAAACTCTTCACAACTTTTGCTGTGAAATACAACTCAAATCTAGAAGAATTTTGGTAGCCAGCTCTCAGTAGTAACTTCCACTCGCTCTTTAATATCATTGTTATCCATCTCCAGCCCCATGATCTTGGCCAAAGACAACTTCGTTGATTACAGACTCCCCAGATCTGTTTCAAATCTCTCAAAATTACATTTGGCAACGCTCTCTATACACAATGCTTCTTCCAAATAGAAGTAAGAGTTGTTATGCTAATCTTTTTGCACTCTTACAAACACATTCTCAGATTTTACAGATGGTTAGCACGTAATGCTTGCAAATTTGTTATTTTTTTGTTTTCTTCATTACCTCAAAAATCTGACAGTCTAGAACTGAAAGATTTCAGACTGTCAGCCAAACGAATTGCATTCTACATATCTCTCCCCCTTCTGCTTGCTTACTTTTATTTGCTACTCTGCGTTTCGATTTCAGGGTCTTCGATTCCGAAGGTCCCCTTCCTTTTATTTCAATGTAGCTGAATTGTTTCCTTTAATACTTTTCATAGTCAGAGGAAAATGGGCTTCGCCTTTATATATTCGCAAGCATTTATACTCGCTATCGTAAAACGTTTCTCGTTAAGCGAGCCATTTTTTTATAATTTGTTTTGCCCATTATGCGAATCACTCATCATGCGAGGTGCTCGTTAAGCGAGGTTCCACTGTGTAACTCATTTTCCCACCCCTCTCCCTTTATTGAACGGCCTCGTAAGCAAACAGGTTGAAATTAAGAAACTCGCACCTCAGAAAGAAGCCAGATTTAAATGTTCTTTTTTAATAGATTTTCAACGAGATGAAACAATTTTTTCTTTCGCTTCTAAGGAGTAAGAGAATACATTGGAACCTGAAACTGACATCATTTAAGAAAATAACATATTTGACAGCTAAAGAACGAAGTGTTAAAACATATTCTTTCATCCTAAACAGGCCGAAATCAGGTAACTCGTTTAAATAATAGGCTCGATCTTTTCCCCAACTACGAACTGGTCTTTTGAATAGGTTACTTCAGATGAACTGATCCAATGAACTAAAAAGGGTACAAAAATTGAAAGAACATGTGTGTTGGAGGGATCAGATTAAAAAGCTCTTTAAAGGATGCAAACGATAAATCAAAAGTTGAAAATAAGATTAGGACATGTAATCCCCACGTGCGTAAGAAAGTGGTCGAAATGGGATAACTTACCTCTTGGAGAAAAAGCCAGATATTCTCTTTTAACAATATTCCTCAAGAAAGTTAATTTTTTAAAATTACATTAATAACGCAGTTTATAAATCAAAACAATGAGGCAAGAGAAGTACAAAGAAAGAAAAAATGAAACAGTTCTGCCTTCTATATTTCCACGGAGGAAGAGAAGATGATTCAAACAAAACATGTAATATAAAAGTACTCCTTGTTCCCTCTCCTCTGTGTTGAGAAAAGAGGCCTCAAAATATGAAAACTAAAACTGTCCAATGGAAATCGTGTCAGGTTTTGGACTAAGGAAAAGAAGAAAAAAGAGAGTCATCTAGAAGCCAAAGATTTCAGGTCAAAAAGTTAAACGGGTGCTCCACTTCCGAAATCAACTTTTTAAGACGCCATATTTGACATTCTGCGTTACAGTCTTTTATTGTTGAATTCGATTCTTTTTTATTTGGCTTTATTTGCTTATTCGATTGACCGAAAAATATTGAATAAATAGTCCCATCACATTCATTTAATTATTTACAATTCTAAATTTACAATTCTATTGAATTGTTTTCAATTCTAAATTTTAATTATTTAAAATTTATTCTAATATTTTTATCACATCTCAATATGTTCATTATTTCATTTAATCTTTTTACTCCCACGAATTCTTCTGCATATCAAATGGAACCAATAGCTCATTTCCTTATGTATATGTATATTATACATATATGCATAAATTTAAAAGTTATATTTGATTCCTTTTTATTAAATTGAATAATATAACATGACTAATAGAGAGAAATTAATATCTGTGACTTTAATTTTAATGACGCGTTTATGCATTCAATGTAAAAAAAGTAAAATTTCATTTTGTAACATTTATTATTTAGATTAATATTGTTTAACATAAATATAAGAATAACACACTGTGGAGAGTTATTCTTGATATAAACAAATACAACTAATTCAACTATAATTTCTGACCACCAGTTGTAAGAGATGAAAATGCCACATCTAATTAGAAGCGACATAAAATAACAATAAAGCGTTGTTTTTTTCTCGTCCAGTATCGTGGATCCTGTTTAAGAATCATTGATATAAATGACAAAAGAAGAAGACGAGTTTTGTAGATAGACGTTATTCATTTCATTAATTGTTTTAATTTGATTGGATATTTAATAACACGTCAATCTAAAATTTAATTAACCGTACAATGAATTAATTCATCATACTTCGTATTCTGTCAAATTCCATACATATAACGGGATACCCTGAGCAATTGTAAGGAAACATTTAAAAATAATTTGTGGTATATAATCAATAGATTTTTTTTTACACACATATTTCTATTGTTCTTAATACATCTTATTTCTGGTAAAAAAGTATCTTACATATTTAAGGTATCCGACTACGTTCGGAACCGTGATTTTAAAAAGCGCATAAATGGATAATTTTCATGACATTTAGTGTCACTTAGATTAGAATATATGTATAGAATTGTTTTAAGGACATTTTGACAAAAACAATTATTTAAATACAATATTTTGGCAAAAAATTAACTTAGAATAATCTTTTTTCAAAATGTTCTCCTTTTGTGAAAAATGGTTCTATTATTTTAATGTTTTGCCTGTATATAGCTCAGACCTCTTTACAGAGGCTCAACTAGAATTTTTGAAAAATTCACATTATTTTCAGAGTTACCACCCATTGAAATAATTATCGGCGTTTTTTTTCTTAAAATTGCTCCCCTCTGTTGTAGTAAAATATGGATAAACCCACTTCTAAGTTATATATTTCAAAAATTCTAGTTCAGCCTCTGTAGAGAGGTCTGAGCTATATACAGGCAAAACATTATTATATAATGGAAGCATTTTTCACAAAAGGAGAACATTTTGAAAAAAGATTATTCTAAGTTAATTTTTTGCCAAAATATTGTATTTAAATAATTTTTTTTTGTCAAAATGTCCTTAAAACAATCCTATACATGTATTCTAATCTAAGTGACACTAAATATCAAGAAAATTATCCATTTATGCGCTATTGCAAAATCACGGTTCCGAACGTAGTCGGATACCTTAAAGGGAGGTTGTTTTATTATTAACGTCACACTTCGAAGGCGAATAGATGTATTTCAAGATGAAAAATTTCAGAAATGTTTTAAAATATTCAGTTTCTTTATTAAATAATCTCAATGTCAAAAAAAGAGGATATTCTAATTGTAATTTTTCAGTATTCTTAAGTATTTAGTCAACTGTTTACACTCATGCAATAAGAATTTCAGAAAAAGGGTTTCCAATGTATTTTAATGCAACAAAATTTTTTTATTTATTTCATATCGTTCCAATGTACTTTTTATTTATATTGATTTTGTATTTTTATAAATTCCAGTATTCTTCATGACATGCTTCTTTAATTTAATATCCTATTTATTTTCAGCGAAAAAAAAAAGTCATTTCTTTCCTTTATTTCACGTAATTTATTTAAATCATAATCAGTGGGACGAAGGTATAAATAATCCTTGAAACTATTTTTATGTTTAAGAAACAAAATATCTAAGAGGAACTTTTAATTAATACAGCAATAATTCCAAGTAACTTTTTATGTAAAAAAAGAGCATTTAAACCATTAATAGATGAATAATTCATTGATAAAAATAAATCCAGAACACAATATGTAAAAAAAAAAAAAACGCAGTCTAGAAATTTGAATTGCTTGAAGTGGTTATGAACAGAAGAAATAAATGATAGTATATTTAAATAAATTAAATATTCCGGTATCTTAAATCTGAAATATATATATATATATATATATATATATTGTGTTATTATATATAATATTATTATTATAGCAGGAAAAGAAATGTTGTTTAGTAAAACATCATATATGCTAGTCTATACTAACAATAAAACTGGAGCTCAATTTAGAATAACAGTCAGTAAAATATGATTGATACTGTTTATGATGCAGCTAAAACAAAACATCGACTTATTACTACGAAGTATTTTTTCACTGTCTTTTCTTGACGCCCTTCTTTTAACATATAATAAACAGTTTCAGCTATACTTTATTTATTATTACTAATGCTATAGTACAAATAGCCCGCGGCTGTATTGGTCTCGAGCACTCGGTAATAAAAATATATCAGCTTAAGGAAAGAAAAAAAATCCCGTATCCGTTCGAGAGGAAATTCTGATCCGTTTAGAAAATAAATATCAGTTTCATTGCTACTGTTATCATTGCTTTTGGATATGAGCCTCTTTTTTATGTTCAAAAGGATAGGATATGAAAGTGTTTCTGTAGCAATAATTACATTTGCGAAAGGAAATAAATACATACTTAAAAAAATTTTTTTTTTCAACAGTGTAAAATTAATTATACCGCTTACAATTAAGGATATGAGTGATTGATGAGTTGATGATAATTTTTTAAATCTCTTTTAAGGAATCGACTGTTTAAAAAAGGCTGTTTCACAAAATAAAAAAAAAAATGAAAGATCTATTGACATACTTCCCGTTTCCATTAAAAAATACGTTAAAAAATTGTACATGAAAGTACTATAAAAATGAGACCTAGAAAATTGTAAATGATTTTTTTAATATGTATATCACTTTTAGGAACTTAAATCCTGAACTTTTAGAAGTATTCTTTAAAACTAGCTATTCAGCTTAATTTGTAGTTGTTACATTCTTTCTATTCCCAACGAGCCTTTGCAAAGAAAGATAAAATAAACTTAATAACTAGGGAATATATGAAATAATGAGAGCTTTAAAATATGTATGAATTTTTATTTTGATTTGAGAAAGTACCCAGTACTCAGATAAGGAAAAAATTTACTTTGGTATCAGGAAAGAAAAACTTTACGTACTTATAAATTACTTCTGAAACAAACTTAAAACTCTTTTTTATCATCGTAATTTTAACGTGATACCTTATTCTTTCATTGGTACTGAAGAAATTTAAATTTAACACAGGAGAAAGAGTCACCGAGCATAATACTTTTTTAAAGATGTAGGGAAAAAATGAATCCTTGAAGCCTACGTTTATTTTATTCTTAAATGTACAAAGGGATACTTGGGATATTGATTGGGATTTTTTAGGGGGAGGAGGGAGTGCTATATTTTTCTACAGAAGAAAGAAAATTAAGAAACGAAGGCATTTTCTCAGATTTTATTGCCAGTTTTTCTTCCAGTTTCTTTGTTGGTACACAAATACTTTGAGCAAGAGACTACTCATTGCCTCCAGGGATGACCTTGACATCATGGTGTACCACAGAGTTCAGCGTCAAGTTTTTGTCGATTCTGGAGATAGGGTCCTCCTTGTTTATAGTTTAAAGATTTCTTCCCCCCCCCCCAAAGTTTGTGCGGCTCCTTTGCTTTCCCATAGGTGCAATAAATAATATCATCCACATCGTAATCAGAGCAATCTAACTGAGAGAAGAGGATAAAACTTACTCGCGTAAATTAAGTTATTTTTAACATGCGATGTTCAAGTTCTAACTGTCGACGAAACATATACTTGTCTACAGGCATCGAATTTCATTTTTGAGAGAGCTGTAATCACTGAATTGTTTTTACAATATCGAAAAATATAGCTGTTGTATTTTGGGCTCTTTCGTGACGTTGACGGGTGACGAAACGAGCCAACAGGTTTCAATGATTAGACGACAGATGAAACTAATTGTATTATTAAATTTCCCATAACAGGACTCAAGTTCACTGTTCTTTGAGATTAGATTCAGTCTATTTATAATTTAAGCAGAAATAAGTAATGAATTATAAAAGGTAAAAGTAATTAAAATAGAATTTTGTTTACGTAAATTATCCTACTTCACTCTCGCTTTTCAATGTAATTAAATCTAAAAATACATTACAGTTCTGTAAAGAAAAATGTATAGTGTGTCTTATAAAATTACACACACCTATAAAAAATTCTCTGTGATTCTCACTCTATAAATTGCCTCATTTTCAATAGTTCATAAAAAAATTTAAAATAATTCTATGAATATTTATTAAAAAGTTATGTATTGAAAGTAATAAAACTTCATAAAAAGATAGGTACACAAAATCTATATACATCACTATTCATTATCGATTCCTCCACGTATATTACTATATATATATATATATATCCAAGTTATTTGTGTAGTATACCGAGATATCAAAACACAAATA
The DNA here is from genome assembly GCA_019973955.1 of Trichonephila inaurata madagascariensis. NCBI lineage: Eukaryota > Metazoa > Arthropoda > Arachnida > Araneae > Nephilidae > Trichonephila > Trichonephila inaurata. The sequence continues at coordinate 772,555 of BMAV01000289.1, forward strand.
CTGAGAATGTTCTGAGAAGTTATTTTTTTATAAACTAAAAGAAAGCATTAATAACTATTTTAATTTAAAAAGCTCTGTATTAGCGAATTGAAATAATTTCGATATTTAAGTGTGGAGAGTAAGTATTAAAATTAAAAAATACTTTTCAAATGTTTTTCAATAACTCCTTATAAAAACAAAAACCGGAAAGTATTCTTGTATAAAAATAACAAGAAAAAAGATACGAGAAATAACAAATTATGATTTAGAAACGGCGGATGACGCTCGAAATAACTTCATAATACAAGATATTTCAATTAGAATTACCATTCATATAAGATAAGTAATTGGAAATTTATCCAAGCGTACCATAATAATTTTCTCAGGAAGTTGCCACACAAATTAACTACTCGCAACCAGAAAAAAACTTAACTGAATAACGATTGTATTTTGTTTTATTCAGGAATAATGAAGTTGGAATTAAGAAACAAATTCTTCAGTGAGAAAACAAATAGAAAAAAAAAGCTGATCAATAGATATTCTATTTTTAGATTAAATGTAACGCCATTAAGCGGCAACTTATTTAATAATTAGTGTTGAGACTACTTTTAGTTCAGAACTGAAAAATGAATTTTATTTTACTTTATTATTCACACGAGAGATTTAAGTGTTTTTTCTGAAACATCTTAAGTAAAAATAGTACTTAATATTTAGTGAAAAAATCATATAATTTCAACTAGTATAATTATTCTCATTTTACTCTCTATAAAGAACATTCTAGCTTTACGATGAAGTAAGAAAAGTTTTTCTTCATAAAAATTAACACTGTTATAATTTATTCTTAAACTTATTTACAATAACACACTTCAGTGTTTGTTCACTATCTTAAATAACTGGCGACTTAAGGGGGGGAAAATTCAATGTAATGATCAGAGTCTGGACAAGTGGCGTAACGGAGAATACTAGGGTCCTCCTGCAAACTCAGGTTTAGGTCCCCAAGGCCAAATACGTACTATGCGTCAGTCAATCTTTGGGCCCCCCCGCAATGCGGGGGGGTGAACGTTACACCACTGGTCTGGACAGTAAGTTTCAAAAAGGCAGAGAATAAGTTTCGTAGAAATGTGAATTCTACAAAATAATAAGGAATAACTTTTTTATGATGAATAAATATCCTGAATTTTTATGCGTTTAGAAACAAGTCACTGACATTAATGGGGAAGATATATCGTGAGCTGTGTTTAAAAAAATATTATCAAACAAAATTCAAAATAAATGGATCTATTTTCACAACACACATACACACTTTATTCTTATAGCATTTCCAAATCACTATATTCATGTTAATATAACAGGATACATGCGGTTGAAATTATTACTTATGCTATTGCGTTTAATATATTTTGGAATGGAACACCATAAAAAAATATTTCTCTAAATATATTCCTCTTATAGGGCATTTGCATTTTTCAGGATCTAAGACTACCCTTTCTTTCTCTGTGGATTATGTCCAAAGGCTTTATAAAAAGGGGCTTTGTAAAGCCTCTTTTCTTAAGTCCAACTAAGGGGATATGTCTGTGACCTTTGCAGACTAAGTACATATCCCCTTAGAACTCCTGGATTAATGATTGGTCTGACTGATCACTGTAATAATTGAGCTATATCTTGTTTCAAGGCTAAACGTAGTCAAATCTTTTTTCGGACATTTTCAACTGCAGAAAATGTTTTCCAAAAATCCCATTACCTAAATAAAGAGAATAATTTAAACGTCGTTTCTAGAAATAGCAAATAATATTAGGAAGTGTGCGGAACATATCAGTTTCATTATTCATATTAGTGAGTATATTTTATAACCAACGATTCAAGACGTATTATTTTCTAAACTTTTTTTAAAAATATAAGTAAATAAATATATTTCATAGCCTGTTTGCCCTCACTTGTTAATAAATGCTAATTTCCATGGAAAAAACCAAATCTTTTGCAATCCTTGGGTCAAGATTACAGTAATAACTCTCAACGAAAGAGATCTAGATATTATACCCCAAAGATTAGTTCTTTCGGGAATTTTAATATCATAAGCATTTAGCCAACTTTTTGTTCGCCTTTTGTGGAATTATTGTGTTGAAACTCCCTCTAGTAATCAGCCAGATTTACTGTTATTAACATCGCAAGTAACAGGAAAGCTATTGGCGACAGACTTCATAAATTTGAATCATGGTCGACTCTGGAAGTTCACCCGATCGGGATAAATTATCCTTTAGTGTTTGGGCATAGTAATGAACACTCTAATAAATATTTCGAAATACTACAGATACATCCTTATTATAACAAAACGCTACAATAGACATGTATTTGTAACCTTTACCATCGTGAATGACTAACTTGCCTGAAACAAAAATTATATATATAATTTTTTCCCATATATACATTCCCATATATATGAGTGTGTGTATATATATTTTCATATATATATACAAATAGGGAGTGAATCAGTTTTTATTTTAAAAAATATATAATGTGAATGCAATTTTATACCGCTTTTATTGCATACGTTCATATGATACGCTGCAACAAGTTTTTGACAAGGATATTTTTTTATACATATTTGCAACATTTCTCCTCACATATGAACATGAAAAGGAACAATTTGTTTTGCCTAATTAATAAATTGATTAACATTATGCTAGTCTGAAAAATCATCTTCTTCAATAAAAATGTTCCGGCTTAATTATAATACTGACATTTCCATAACGATCACAATAAACTTTTATTTTATGGTACTGAATATAACGATATTACACACAGCACAGATAACCAACAGCATTTTCCAAACTTAAATTAAAGTATAACATTTCCACGAGATATATATATATAAAATAAGACATTTATTCCTTACACAGCTTTATTTCCCTTAAAGATATTGAATTATATCCATTAATTTATAAACACTATTTGTAGAAATCTTTTTATACGCTAACGATCTCTTTTAATACACGTAAAGTCACGCACTACTGCTTCTGCAACAAGCAACCCAGTGAGTCCTTTCCGTGCAAATTACGAGTGGATATCAAGTGTGCATAGTAAAAAGATGAGGCGAGGCCGTTACTCGGCTAGTAGATAACCGCCTAGGTGGGAAAGAGTGAAAGAGAGAGTCTACTTTCAAACCCAAAAATGCGGTCCCGCACTAGAGCCTGGGGAAATGATTGACATTCCGGGAATTATTAGCCGACCAACAAATGCCTGCTTCACTCTTGTTTTCTTTCTCGACCCGTAAATCGGCTGAAACGTAGAAGTTCAACCCGAGCTTAATAGTCTGTAAACAAGCTAAGAGATCACGTACGGATAGCACTTTTCGAGGAAGAAATAGGCTTCAGTTTTAAAAGAAAGTGCTTATGACATCTCCCATTGTTCAAATTAACGCTTCTGTCAAAATCTTGGCATATTAACGGAATATTTTTATGAGATACAGAAAATGAATCTCTACTGAATATTATATAATTTTGTGTAGAAATCCGTAGAACAGAAGAATAAGAATAGTAACTTTCTATTCCCTGAATGCACATATCCTGCATTTATCCAGTATTATCTGTTCCAAGATGTTTCAAGTTTTTCAATAAGCTTACTTAAAAATACTGTACAAAAATGATGCAATTATGAAGTTATATTTGATTAAAATTAATATATTATACAGGTAAACACACGTTATACAAAGATAATTGATTCATTGAATTTAAAGATGCCTTCGTTTAATGCTCGACAGACTTTTCAGATTGATAAATACAAGAACACACATCAGTATAATAAAGATGTATTGATCTTGTTAGTATATGAAAACAGTGTATTTTGTTTTTCTAATCGTTTCTGTTTGAATCAATAAATTGTTTGAATGAAATGTTAAATGGATTTTTAATTTTACATTTTAGGTTTAAATTTCTCGTACCAATAGAATATTTCTAAATTTTAAGGAAACTAGGTGATAATCAGAGGGCATATTTTATAGCCACTCAAACTGATATCAATATTGGAACATTTTTATATCTAAATGTATGCTTCCCGCTTCCGGCCATGTACTTCAATATTAAGCGTAGATAGCTGCAACTCTACATATATCTCAAAATATCATTTTTCAAGAGAAGTTTGGTTACGAAGGCCAAGTAATCCAAAATCGGCTAACTTTTATCATTTTCACCCTTTATCCGATGCGTTAAAACTAACGGTATTCTTGTATCAACAACGGATGTATTCTTAGGATTTCCCTTTTTCCGCAATATTGACATTAATGGCATTTCCGTTTGTCAATGATAAGTATAGTTATGGCATTTCCTTTTATTAAAAACTAGTTGAAGTAACGAGACGTGACAGTTTCGAATAAAAGCAACAGTGGTCAAAGGACTCAGCAGAATGAATTAAATTAAATATAATTTTCAGATGGGTATTTATTCATTTATATCCCAATTATTATTGCCATACAATTACAAAAGTGACACTTTTCAAAATACATTTCCAACCCAGAACTAATCAAATGGTAGAAAAGCAATTCATCCCCATTCGCTATTTTCGCCAAATGCACTATAGAGTAAACTTAACGTGGAGAACATTTTCGGACAGAAAAAAAGCCTCAATTTTTTTATAAAAATTTGTGACATTGTAACTTATGTATATATTTATAATATAGTGTTTTTAAAATTTCAAAATATTTCATAAATAATCCGTTTTTCCTTTTAACATGAACAAGAATAATTCTATTCAGCATTACGGTATAGGAGAAAAAATGCGAAATACATTTTATAAAAGAAAAAATGTGTAAACTCGGATAAAAATGAATAGTATGATAAAATAAATGATTCTCTACAGGATAGAGTGAAGCCAGAATATAATATTAATGTTTGAGTACTTTTATATCCGAAAAAATATTCCGAATTTGGGCCCTATTCTTTAACATTTGCCGAAAACAGCCTTAAGAATCACGTTCAAACGAATCGGAAGGTCTACCCAAATTTTTCATTGTTGTATGCTGTTAAAAAATTATTAAGAACGGTTCGATTTTATTCCTTTCCAACATTTGAAAAGTAAGAAATTTAGCGTCATGTCTTCGTTACATGCGCTGTTTTTGAACAACTTTCATTATCTTAATTCAATTTGAATGTTAATTTTAATAACGATATTCTCATATTTTTCTCCTCACACATATACACACATACACTCTGTAACATAAAAAGTGACGCATAAAAAAAAGAGTTTTCAGAACAGGACATATTGCATATGCCCTTATCTTAAGATAGAATATGTAAATGTTTGAACTTTTGGTAAGTGACTGATTAGCTGGAGCTCCAGCGCATTGCATACCGGATGCTGTATAAAACAGAAGATAATGCTAAGACATAACTTGCATGCGAATGTCTTTCCGTCGAACGCGTGGAATGTACCAATGCCTCGCAAGGTGGATTGGCTAACAGTAAGAACAGATGTCATCATCTGAGAAAAGAATCACAATTGGACTAAAGGAGGTCAGATCGCAGGATTACTTGACATATAACTGGAGTGCTGCAATCATTTGTCGATAGTGGCAGGAATGGGTGACCGTTAGAGCTCTAGAGCTATAACCGTTTAGAGCGTCAAGATAGCTTTCGACCGAGAACGATGACAGAACGCGAAGACTGTTTGATCGGCGCTCACAGCTCGATTGGCTCTTTATCGATGATTCGACGTGAAACTAAAAAACCAGTGACTGCAATGATTATCGATAGGCGATTCAACGAACATTGGTTAAGATCATGAGGTCATTGTGCCTGCTGTATCTTACTGCTGCACTCCGTCAGGATCATTTCTAGTGGTACCAGGCACAACCGACCTGATGGACTGAAGTAAAATTGTTTTCAGCAATGAGTCCAACTCAAGTAACTGAGCCATGATAACCAGCTAGAAGGCGTGTCTAGAGATAACCAGAGATGCAGAGTGGGGTACTTAACTGCCGTCCTCCACACAGCCAGGCAATTAGGACTTATGGTATGAGGTGCTATTTCAATGGAAAGCCAGACCATTTTGGTTGTCATCCGTGACATCGATTCCACGCAGTGGTATGAAGACATGATTTTACGCTCCATAGTGTTGCACTTTCTGGGCTTATATTTTGAAGGGGTAATGCCCAGCTGCATCTGACATGTCTTTTTACTGCGAGCTTCTCAAGAACTTTCTAGTTGGCGTGATCGCCCGATCTCTTCTCAAATAGAGCACATTTAGGCTTTGAAGAACAAGCGCCTCCGACCGACCTTGTATTCAGCCGATCTAACTCGCCCATTGGAAGTGTATGGCAAACTATCCCAAGGGAGGACACCGACCAATTCTACGAGTCAATGATTAGCTAGATAACAAATTGTATCAGAGCCAGAGGTGGGCCAACGAATCATTATATAACTTTTTTTTTCTTTTACTCTTGTAACTGTATTTTATGAATAAAGCTTTCAATTCTTATGATACTTCTAGCGCTAGGTGTTCAATACATATACAAGACATCTAATAATTTTCGTCCCATTCGGATCACTCCTTTCTTGGTGGTTCACTTCTTATGTTATACAGTGTATACCAACTAACCTATATTGGGCCCTTTTAGTTGTCGGACTTATATTTGAAACTATCTCTGTGCCAAGCTTCGAGAGAATATCTGCAATATCTTCTAAAACGTAGTTTCTTATTGAATGACAGATGGACTAATTAGGAAAACACAGTTTTCTATTGAAATCCAATTGAATGAGTATCTAAATTATTGTTTTAAATTGAAAATTGAAATTGATTATAGACGTTTAAAATCCAGATACCACTACAACATTATAATTTAATGCTTTAACATTCCTATTCAAGTTTTAGACATTTTTTGAGAGATTTTTTCCTGTGATTATTTTTCAGATTGACAGTACACTTAGCGACAAAAATATATCCCTTAATGTATCAACAAATAATGTTTAGATAGTACACTTAGCGACAAAAATATATCCCTTAATGTATCAACAAATAATGTTACTTTCTAAACTGTTTATCTTTGAAATAATTCTCTGATGTTTTTATATTAATCGGATATCCGAAGGAAAGATGCTTTAGGTTTTATCAAAAAAGTAACAAAATAAAATATTTTATTTTATTACATTTTCTACTTCTTTCTAACTGAAGAGGGATTTAGAAGAGATTTACGTCAAGATTATTTTTCAAAAGGAGCTGTGAAAGATGTCGTGTTCCCATGTAGGGGCTTAAAAGAAAAATTTACTGATCAAAAGAATTTCTAGTTGCAATTCCAATAAATTCCAGAAATAAATGCAATTTCCAGTTGCATTTATTTCAAAACAGTCAGTAGAATTTTGTTGCTACTGAGATTTATTAATTTTGTTGTTTTGTTGTTAATTAAAGTCACTGAGATATTAAATAGTTAGTTGAAGAAAAATCTAACATTACACGTTTTCATTTCTTTTCAATCCCTTTTTTAAAAATCGATCAAAAGGTTAATTTTTTTGTTCCTTTTTCAATTTTTATTATGTAATTTCATTTCTGGTAGCAAAATTTTAAGTTTTGTGTGAATTTCAACGTTGATGAAAGTGAAAAATATTAAGATCACACACATTGAACAAAATTTGGATTGATTGGATGGGAATAGAAACAGGAATTAGACAAATTATTTTGGTATAAATTTGTGTGTACAACAATTATTTGCTAATCACGTTAACAGGATTTTGGTATTACGTCAACATTAAAGTTGTTCCTCTTATATTTTCAAAACTGTTAATATACAAACAGCCTTTTTATAAAACTTCAACTAGTTTTACCAGGGGTTAAGGGTTCAATGATACGGATGGCAAATACATACATTTAAACGATTCATTAAATTAGTGAGACGCTAATACGCAAAACTTTTTAAGTTGATATAATTTCATTTCAGTTAAAACAAATTACTGTTTAAATTTTTTTTCTATAGTTCATGATGAAATTTAAAATTGTGATTTCCGTATCCTCTTCGGATATTAAGTTTTACACACAAGCGAAATTTCAAATCCTAACCTTTGGTACCCTCTACGTTACATTAATGTCTTCCTCTGGCAATATTACAGAACAGCTTACAAAATATTGTTGTGACAGAGACCATTAATTATATTACAGAGGAATTTTCAATCTTAACCTATTGTATTATTCCATCATTAATTTTTAGACGAATACTAAAAATCCAAAAAAAGACTGTGACGTAATTGGAAATGTATTGCATCAGTTATAATATAATTCTGGAATTCCACCGGTAGAGATCATCACAAGCACGATAATTGCGGTGATAGCGGTACCAGCACGCCCCTCCCCTCCAGGCATAACCAAAGTCATTGAACTCTTATGTTGGTCACAATAGACTGAAGATCTCATCTTTTTTTTTGATCGAGCTCACCACATAAAATTTTCACGACTTTCTTTGGATTTAATAAAGAAAAAGTAACTTTAGAACAACTTGGTCATTTTGTTTCTGTTCCACTAACACATAAAAAGACAAATGCTAGGATCCTGATGTTGGTTGGATGCATCCCATCCATTTTTTATTTGCTCCCGACAGGCAAAAGTATAAAAGCAACCTCTCGGACTTCCCTCTAACGTCGAAAAGCAAATCCTACTCTGCCAATGTACCTCTCTCCTTTCACATCAGTGAGAATCAGCTTTCTCCTTTAATGGGAAGAGCGGGAAAACGAGGCAGATCAGTTTTATTCTTTTTCAGATTGTCTAGTAGGAGAAGAAAGAGATCAACTCGTTTTTCCTCATTTTTTTTAGTTTATGCGATCAGTGGGTTTCTCAGTTGTAAAAAGGTTTCACTTCCTTAGAATTGACACACGAAAGTAGATTTAGAATTTGTGGGTGCGTGTGTGTCTCTCAAAGATTTACAAATAATTCAAGATAATACAAAACTATTTCAAATCAGTAAGAACGATATTATCGGTAGAGCTAGACTTTTTTTCATTTTAAAATGGTATGATGCGAATATATAAAGTTACTAGATCTCGAATAATAACCTATAAAACAATTTTTAATCTTAATTACTGACTTCGAAATCAAACTAAGAATAAGTTACAGAATGCTTAAATAATAATAATAATAATAAATTAAAATTATATCTCCAAACAATATTAGCATAAATTTGTAAATTGTGAATTTGAGCATTTGTAAGAAAAACAACTAATACATTATCCTTGGAAAAAGCATATACCCATGTGCTTTCTTCTAAACTTCGCATTATGTGGTTGATGTTATACATAAAAAAAGATAAAATATATGTTTGAATAATCTTTCGTTCAGGGATAAAAATAAGCATATATTTTTGTATACTCCGTTCTGAAAATAATTTTTTCACAACTACATATTATTAGATTTTATTTTATTTTAATTACTCTGAAGCAGCACGCGGGCTGTTGGCGACGTACTTCGTAATTTTGACAAGGGCGTCGTATGACAAGGGCTACGCCTGAATTTCACAGTACTCCCTTCACATCACACTAACGGGAGGATTTTAAATCTCGACAAATTTATTGTGCATGAACCCCAAACCGTGGTAGAATTTCAGTGGTACCAGGTTTCGAATCCGAGACCCGACCACGAGTTCTCGATTACTTATGACTAGGCGTTTTCCCCAAACAATGTGTTCATGTCAGTTAATTACGGTATAAAACTTTTCAAATGGAAAAGTTTGTACTAGTGTTTAAAGTGTTCTAGTACAAGATACTGAAGTTGGATAGCATTGCGAAAATATGCAGATGATAATAGAATTGCGTAAGAAATGCATAACTGGGCAACACATTGTCAGGGGTTTACTCATATATGATTTATAGGGAAAGTTTTCTTATGTGTGATTATAGCCGCACAACAAGAATTAACAGATTTTGAACTTGGAGTGCTAGTTGCAGTTCGACGCATGGGGTTTTCTATTTCGGAAATTAGTACATAGTTTAACATTTTTTGATTTACAGTATCAAGAGTGAGCCTAAGCTATATAATTTCAGATATTATTTTTCCACCACAGACAACACAGTGACCGTCCGTTTCTACTTAATGACTTTTCTAATAGCATCTGTAATTAGTATTATCAGACTAGTAAAACTACATGGAATAAGATCAGCAATCAATATATATGTTGTTGAAGAAATTTCGATACAGATACTTTGGATTTTAGAAATAATTTTACAAGGGAATTATTTTTTCTCGGAACTTGCTTCGTAAGTTACTTATTTCATCTCAGAAAGAAGAGGAAATAAAAATAATGCCATTTTTTCTTTATCTAAATGAGGAATATCACGCACGTAGTACGTTTTATTGAATAGTATACGTAAACATTTGATAATTTTGAGTAAACTAAATTAAAATGAGCCTCCAATTTGATATTCTTTTCTACGACAATTCAGCATTTCTTTTCTATGCACATATATCTAACTCATATTTAAAGAGCAAACTATCCTGCTTTAGAAAACAAATTAAATCTGGATCACCACAAATATTTCTATTTCAAAGTAGATTGTATTTTAAATGGGGATTTTTCTTTTAAAAATATTTATGAGTCGTGGAAAGAGAAATAGAAGGGAAAAAATTACGAGATGAAGACTATTAATAAAAACCTCATTTACTATTAAAACTTTAGGCTAACTCAAAAAGTGAATTCATAAGCAACAGAATATTACTCTTTCCAAGAAAACAATACCTCATGAATTTTAATTCTGCTTAATTAAATTCATGAATTCTAACAAAGAATTCCCAAAACCTGAACATGAAGAGTAATTATTATGTTACCCACGTGCCATTTCCTCTTTATTACACAGGATAATGAATCATTTGATGTCGATAGTAATGATATTTAATTAATGTATTAATAAATTGTCCAGAGAAATAATTGCAGCTTTTTGCAATTAATATATGTCCTCCGCTTTCTATGTTACTTAGACATTCGATTGGCTACAACAAGATTTTAAAAAAATAATAACAGGGTCTTCTCTAATTTTCTGTTACAAAAGAAAATGTTATTCATAGAAGAGGCATTATGCTTGGAATCGATCGCTTTATTCTTTGCCTGTTCTGATGGTTTCCTTTAACCTATTTTATCAAGCATTTCAATATGTATCTTACACCACTTAGTTGACATAAATCGAGACATAGAAAGGATATGATCATGACTATAAATTTTGTTCAAAAAAAATCTGATAATACAGTGCGGGTATGCTGGCGAAAAACAAGTTTACGTAACATCTGATTCTATTACATCCTAAGAATGACCTAAAAGCGATTACAAGCCATCTTAGAGACTTTGGAGTCTTGTAAAAGGATTATGTGGTAGTTATCCTTAAATCACTTTAAGGATTTAGTCATAAAAATCCGATATAGTGAGCTTAATTTATGCTCTTTATAACGAGTTTTTTTTTCCGTTCCGTTCATGAAAAATAACTCCGAGGGGAATTTTCTGTTATTTAAATTTGAACTGAATACTTCTCTATTTTTTTGAAGGGGAAGGGGGCGTTAATTACGGTGAAAGTCCTTTTCAGTCAAACATATTTCTTTTTTACTCAGCTATTATTGAATTTATTTAATAGTGTTTCTCTGTTTTTTTATGATTTTTTTTTATTTTAAATAATTATTTAAGTTCTGGAATTTCTTACTATGAAAGCCATTTAGCAAACGCGTTTGCAATGGATTTTATCATACGTAAAATATATTTATTGCTGAGTGCTTGATAGTTTGAGAAGGTATATCTTACAGAACTATATAAAACAGCTTTTCTGTCGAACGTTCAGCGATTTTGAGAATGTTAAAACCGTGTTAAACCTTTCTTAATTTCAAAGAATATATTTAATTTTTTCAGAAGTATGATATTGAATTATTAATATAATTAGAAAATTGTTGCATTTTTCATTTGAATACACGACAATTTAAATCAGTTATTACCCTAATAAGTTTTTTGTTTAATTTATACTAGTTAGTGAGATCAAGTTTAGTTTGTAATTTTTTCAAAAATTGTAGAATTTGAATTTATTTTTTAAAATATTATGGGAAATAAATGAGATAGGTTGCTTGAACCCAATCATTTAACTTTTGTAAAATAAATTGTAGCTTTAACTCCCAGAAATCTCCAATAATGTGAGGCTTCATATGAAAAATAATTAGTTTTGTCTAAATAAGTACCAATTGTTTTATTTTCAGAAAGTTAATATTTTTTTTTAAAAAAATGAGGGTAGTAAAAGTTAACCAAAAGATAGAACGCCATACTGAAAACTTTTTGGGTATAAATTTTAAAAATTCACTATTTTAAGTAAAGTATTAAAAGAAAGTATATTCTTTAAAAAAAGTGTCAAAATTTATGTACTATCTAATGACTTTCACAATTGTGTACGTGAGCAGGAAAGAAACATTCAAAAGCTTTGCATTTTTAAAAACAGAGTTTTCTTATAAAAGTTTTCACAACCCTAAGGTCGCGGGTGTGGGAGGGTTCGAGGAAAAGACGCAGACATGATCTTAGGATAACTAATTTTACTCAACTTTTAACACTTAATGAATGCACTTTTATAACTAAACCTTGGGAGCAATAAGAAATCTTAACCCGAAATAAGATATCTAAATTATCTAAACTGCTTATCTTTGTTAAAGCTCCTTGAATGATCCTGATCGCAGCCTAATAGCTCGTTCAGCTGCAAGGTTGATGTTTTCCACTATTCCGGTGTGGATTCTCCTTCTATTATTAATCTTAAGATACGCAACCACCAGTCCCTTCTTACTAACACTTGGATTTCAGCTTACGATTAACTCTTCACCATTATATAGACTACTCAACGACTGGCACTTAAATAGTAGCTGCATTTGCATAAATCAAGTCATCTCAACAGAAAGCGGTTTGTAAACTAAAATCACAGTTAAAGAATATTTGCCCCAAGAAGATTAGTAGAAGACCCGAATAGAGCCTGTTACAAAGTTTAACTCTTTTTAATTTTCAGCTATTACATCTCAAGCTTTAAGATAAACTTTAAATATATAAAAGCGACCATAAGCAGTCTAAATAAAGAAAGCATACAATTAATTTCATTTCCGATGCCTTGTGTAGAATTTACTCTCTGATCATACGCAATTTTTTGGGAGTGTTGTAACATACTAATGATGCACGAAATAATTTTAATATAAATGATAAATATAAAATGGATTTGTATACTATGGTTATTTAAACTTTTTTAATCTTTTAAATAATTTTAGTTTTAAATTTAATTAGTGAATATCTCATACTCCCGTTAACTGTGCTGATATTTAGAGGAAATAATAGGAGTTATTATAGGATTAAAACAAAACGGTTTAATATTCGATGTAGTGAAAAATATATTTAAAAATGAATTTTCAGCACATATTTTTTAAAAAGATATTTTTAAACACAAATGTGATTAAGATATTTAATTCATAAAATTATATCAATAAAGAATTAGGTCACTACAAAAATAATAAGATATGAGAGCTCTTTCGTGGTAAATTATAACTGGTATCAATGGATAAATAAAGATAGACGTTGCAAAATTGCAATAATTTCGAGACGCCTCGACCCGACCTGGGAAGCTATGTCAAATCATTTTAACTGCACCAGACGCTTTAATCACTTAAAAAAAACGACAGGAGAGAAAGACTCCTTTCTCAATTAAATGCACATATAAAATTAAAATGAGCACAGAGCACGAGTCATACATGAAAGAACGGTTCTCAAGACAGATTTACGCAATGATGTTGTATCGATCGATTACTGAGAAAAGATATGGGAACATTTTGTTCTTACACGTATTTACAAGAATGAAAACCACATTTTATTTTTAAAATAAATAAAAAAGCCCGGTGACTTACGTGATTGCTTCTCTTGTTTCAGTGAAATAAATATGAAAAATGAATTATATTTTTTTTATATAAGTTGTGTTTTTTTTTTTTTTTTTTTTTTTTTTTTTTTTTTTTTGGAGTGTAACATCATTTCAAATCAAAGAACTTGTAAAAGAAACCTGGGTTATACATGGTTGTAAAACTCTGGGAGAAGAAAAGAGTTTACTTTTTTTGATGAAAATCAAAAAATAAAACATGTTCAACTCATTAACGAATAACGAACAAGCTCGTACCTGATTGGAGGACTTCATTGAAAATGTTAGAAATTGAAATATTCTTGTAAAAGTTTTATTAGCTTCAAACCATCTGTTCATATGACTAAAAAAGGATGGTGAGAGACATTTCAGATATAAAACAAATTTCCCTGTCATATTCATTTGTGCCAGTTTAATCGTAAGCATCCATTTAGTAGCGAATTACTAGAAATATATAAATCACTTCAAAAACTTTTTCGACACTTTCTTATTGATAAGAGATAAGAGAACCCAAAGGTTTTTCACGACACGTTACACATGTTTTTCAGCATATTAAATGAACTTTCATACACCAAGAAACTGTTTCTTGTGACAAAGTGTAACAAACTTAAAATAAATCATGCAGCTACTAAATACATTAAATTACATTATTAAACAAACTACAATCTTTTTCGACGCGAGAGAACTGAGCAGACCGATTTAAATTTTGAGTTTGAAATGTGCTCATAGGAAAATTCAGAATTGATGTCAAACGTCTTAAGAAACAGCGAGGGACGTACTCGCCATCTGACAGTTAAGTCTCAAGGATACCTGTACCGCAACAACAAAAAATTATGAGATTTATTTTATGGTGCAGTATGTATCAATCCAGTTTACCAAAGCACGACAGGTATAAACTCAGGGGATATGCATACATTCCATGTTTTGAGATGGATTGAAAAATGGATAAATTACAAATTGATATCTCTGAACTTCAAAGAATTCATTAGAAGTCGAAAATTAGTTGAACTTAGAACACATATAATTCATAAATATTTAAAAATTTGTGTGTGTATTATTTTTTAACTCTGATAGTTAAATTGTTCATCCGACTTAAGAAGAATATAATTTTGCTAATTAAAAGGAAAAACAAATCAGTTGAATTCTTGCAAAACTTTATTTCTTTATGTCATGTCTAATACTCGAATTTATACTATGCAGCAGGTGTGCTTATTTTTTTTTTTTTTTTTGCAAATGTTAAACAGAGTGAGTTTGATTTTAAATCCATAACCCGTTCGAAGCACTACGTTCAACAGCAAAAGTTTTGAACAAAAGCTTTTGTCAAAAACTGGGTCTATCGCCATTAACTTTGTAAAGAAGATTGAAAGTAGTTTCCCTACAGTAGTATTGAAAGATAAGTTATTTTTTTGACATGGAATTAGTTATTTGTGGGTTTATGGGGCAAGAGAAAAAGGTTCTAAGGTCAAGAACCTCCGCCTCCAGAAACGATAAGAACATTTCCCTTTCCTTCACGGATAGCCTTGAAAAAATGATTCCACATCGGGCCACAAATCTAATAAGGAGAAAGTAAAGAACCAAATAGAGACAACAACAACAACACAAAGAAAGAAAACGGTTATAAGTATTACGTTTTGAGGAAACAAAGGAGTATAACTCAATCGTTGTTGTGATAAGAGATGCTACTGCTTTTCCACAACAAATGCAAGTTCTCTTGCAGCATTCGGAAGCCACTCTATCATTTACTACGTGGAAAAAATAAGTTTTATTTCTTTTTTATTTTATTTAAAAAAAAAACATATCCTATATTTTAGTAAAACAACGGGATTCATAACAATAACAAAATTTAAGATTTCTTAATATTTACTTTTTACAAATAATTTAAATTACTTTTTTCAGTTTAAATTTGAACGGAGTCGGTTTTTCTAGTAAACACATTTTATTCTTCCTGCACAATTTTTTATAGCTCTTCCAGCAAGAAGACCTGACAGCATTCCAAGTATTTTAATGTATTTCGGGGAGAATTTATTTCCCCACCTGTGTGTGTGTGTGTGTGTGGACAGACAGATTGTGGGTTGCACATTTATATTAGAATCCTTTCATGACAATAATAATCATCTCAACCCGTTCTCCAGCATGTCAAAAAAGATTTATCAATTGTGTTTTGGAAAAGTACCGATGTTCTTTATGCAAATAAAGCTGTGTTACGTCTACGGTATCTTCGTTTTTGTGTGGTAATTTTAAGTTGATCGATTTTATAAAAACACAGAAGTTTTTCCTGTTCCACACAAACAAACATTTGGAAATTCATTGCAGTTTTTCCATCCACATACTTAAAATAATAGGATACTTTTTTTATTTTAGTGTGACTTAGATATATATTTCTGACAATGACGTATTGCTCATATTTTTTCTGGTAAAATTATTCAAGTGAATCAATGATATTCCAAAACTTTATGTAATCTATACAAGTGTAGCGCATTTACCGTTCAATAGAACCAACTTTATTTTGTCTCTAAAAGATAATTAGTTCCAAGTACTTTTACTCCGAAATTTTTTTTTTATAAAAAACAAGGTCAGCAAGCAGAATGGTTTGAATTTAGCTCATATTAAAAATTTGTTATATTTTTAACATAGAAACACATTTGAGACAGGAAAAAATTTTGACATTTGAGACAGTATATAAAACTTATCCCGCGGATTAGGAGTCCACTCTTCAAAACAACATTTTAAACCAAATATTGTTATTTGGAGGCTTCCTTGCTTCGTCTACAAAAATCAGGTTCGTTCAGGTGGTTAAAAAAATAAAAAAAACCAATGCCACTCAAACAAAAGTTCTCTACTGAATTGATAGTTTTCATTTCACGCACATATTTAACTTCTTTTTCTAATTTTTCATTTAAATAAGATAAATGTTTAGACTAGAACTTTTTTCAATGTACTTACTCTTTACCTTAAAAGCTTAATATATTCCTTGAACATAAAAAGTGTAATGGATCACCTCTAAAAAGGATAATATTATTTTAAATAGTAATATTTTATTTCTGGTTTTTAATTCATTGATGGCTATTAAAATAATTTCAACAAAACTATTGACTGACGCCAAGACAGCTATAGTAGGCTCTTAGTTTTGCCTTCTGACCTAGATGTTCTGAAAACGTCTATTTTTCTTAAGTTTCTTGTATTTTTCTTTTATCTTGGTACCGTAGAAAAAAAACATGAAAATAATTACTTTAACTTCGGAAGTGTGTGTAACTTTGTGTTCTACCATTATAATCAAAATTATAACAATATTCTAAAAATTTTGCTAAAAAATAATTAACAATTATCAGAACTGCTATCATGAAGATTTTTTTTTTATTTCTTAATAGTAATTAAAGCTGATTTACATAGGAAATACAAACAGTGTAGATCCTTTTATATATACGTAAAAACAAGGCAAGTTTACTGTTTTAAATGTGCAACATATATTTCTCCGATAATATACCAAAGGAGTTAAAAAATCAGTGACTGATTTTGCAACAGGAAAGTTATAATTCCTTTTATTGTTTTTATATTAAATACATTTGAGATATGTCCCATTTGTTAGAAAATTGTCACAATTTTAAAATCACCTTCAATAATGACGGAATTCATACACAATTGCTTTTCAAATTTACTCTCACACTCTTATCGAATCTTTAATGAACCCCTAAAGATATGTATACTCTAATTTGAAAATTAGTGACTTAGATAACTAAGACTGAATATATTTTTTCAAACTTTAGATTGAACATAATGTACCCATGAACAAATAAATTCATATCTGATTAAATTTCTTACTCACTCAAATTTCGATCGAAATTAGACAGAAAAATTTATATTATTTAATAGCAATGTGTTTCTATTCTATTAATTTATTTTGTTAACTTAATTTACAAAACTATTTTAAATTATCCATTTTTTTGTCTTGCATGCTTCTCATTAGTTCTTAATTACAGTGAGGAGAAAAGTATTCGAAATGTTCTGAAGGCCAATTTCCGAAAGGAAAAAAAGACGTTACTTGAAAGGTGTCTTGGAAGGGCTCATGGATTAAGATACAAGGTTGCACAGTAACGTTACATTTGTTAAATTAAAATTAATTATATCTTACAAAGGTTCATTTGTGATCACTTTCAGTCTTAAAAATTAAATTAACGTATGAATAGTCACGCTTCACCTTTAAAGCTATCATGTCATGTGAAGCTTTAAAGCTATCAAGTCATCTATTAAATCATGTGAAGGTTTCCAGACCCTATAGTACGCAATGCTCAACAGACCCCATGAAATACTTGGTAGTATCCAGTGTAGGCATACAAAATCTTTCAACTGCTAAACTGTGACCTTACTACTCAGTTTTATCACAGAAATTAAATTTTTCATCTGAATGCTCATAAGGCAATTTTTCTTTTTCTTATAAACGCAAAATAAATTGGTATTTACTTCATATAACAAGTAATCAAGTTATGAATACAGATTAATATAGATTCTTATAATTTTTCGGATTTTGTTGGTTTCAGTTTAAAATATAAGTATCAATGCTTACATTTACAAAAAGTCTCATCTTTGGTATAAAAACTCAAAATACTAATTTTTAAAAATCTTATCGTAACTCAGCGTTTCTCAAACTGTGGGGCGCCTCCCCCCCCCCTTGGGAGGCGTGATAATCTTACAAAAGGGGCGCGAGCTTATCGAAAAGTCAAAAATAACGATTTAAAAAATTGCAAATTTACTGAAAGGAAGCAAAACAAAATGCACTCTGACATAATAACAGTACAATATTTACACATTTATACTGATGTAATATACTTATAAGTGCATCAGTACTGCACAATGCATTTGATAATTAATTTATCAATATTAAGTTAAGCACAAGATTAATAATTACTAATGCTCCCATGAGTTTGTCATATACAAATTATTTTCAAAATTTAATATCTTGATAATTTGAACGTTTTATAATTAAAATCGTTTTGTAGCTTTACGTCAAATACATTATTATTGAATTCAACGCATTGTTACTGTATGGAGGGGGGGGGGCGATGAAAACTATGATTGAAAATTGGGTCCCAAGTATTTGAAAAAATTTGAAAAGCACTGTCGTAACTTAATTGTGGTACAATTAGCACGAAACATGAACATTTTTAGTTAACAAACTTTGTTATAATATGTTGGAGTGAGAGAAAGTAAAATTAGAATTAATAATTAAACTAGGAAAAGAAAACTAAGCATTCTAAAAGTCCTCTATGGATATCAGTTATGCATTATATGTAAAAAATAAGAAATCAAGCACTTTTTTAAATGTTCCTTTAAAGCACGTTGGGGTATAATTTAAGTAGAAAATTAAGAACGGAGTCTGCTTGGTAAGGGAACACACAACTTTTAGCCGAAAGTATCACTCTCTATATAAAGAGATTATCATATTTTCATGCATGAAAGGCGGTGTTCCATATAAATAAAAAAAGAATAAGATTTTATAAAAAAAAAAATTAACTAGGTATTAAAGGGAAAATGGAGATAATATTGACTCAGACTGAACAAAAAAGGTAATTAAGAAGAAATCAAATCATTTCTATTTTATTTTATGTTTTTGTCTGCATTCCGAACTTCTTTACTAAACAGATATTATTTTTTATTCATATACTGTATTTTTACATATTTATTTATTGTAAAATCTTTGCTTAACTAGCTATCGAATTTAATTTTTTAGGGAATTTAATCTATGATGTGTATTAAATTTTCAGAATTCTTACTTTAAAGGTTTTGGATAGAAGGGAGTATCTTATTACAGGTATATTTTATCCACACAATACCTAATCATTTAAGAAATGCGATTATTAATTTAAATATTGTATTCATAATATTTTACTCATCGACATCTTTGATAATGAAACACTGAATTAGGCATAAATACGAAAACTAGTTCTAACCATTCTTTGATAAATAGAGAAATCAAAATCAGTCCACTCTTTCTGTACCTCTCTCGCGAGGGTGTTTTTTTTCTCTTTTTGATAAACTAGATAAAACTGGATAGGAATTTTTTTTTAACAAGACCTTCATTTAAGTTCTAACTACTGACCTTGATGTTCACTAATAATCATGTTTAAGAAGTCCTGATATATTTTTTAAAAATCATTCCGTAAGTTACTGGTACAGAGTAGTATTTTCTTCAACTCATGAGACACGGCTGGATTACAGGTTAGAATCGGGCTGGCGGTGAAAAATATTTATGAATAAATTTATTAGCATCAAGCTCTCCTCTTATATTAAGAAAAATAATTTATCATACTGTGATCTTACAAAGATTGAGAATCTGTGATAAATAATATCGATTTTCTCTCTATTAATGAACCTTTTAACGGAGTTGATACTCCATAGTTTTTTTTTAAGAGCCTTAACTGTGTATTTTTGATATTCTTTGAAAAAGCTTGGTTACACTCTTGTATTCCGAGTACAGCTCCAACGTGGTGTTGTAGAGGGAACACTGTGACTCCCCCCAGTTGGAAACAACCGTTATTAAACAGATGGAAACTATGAAAGTCATCAGTGGTGCGTAGCCAATTTGCGATATGTATTCAGGAGCAATAGTTATAATTGAATTCCTTTTTTGCATAAAATATTTTAGTCTACATCAGTTACAAACTTTTATAGAAGAACTATAATTCAGTATTTTTTAGTATTCATTTAAAAATATATTGAAGAATCCATTTCAATAGATTGGTTTGCAAACCAAGTTTGTGAAGAATTAGTGTGTAAGTTTTGAAAAACACTCTATATATGACGACCTAGAACAAAGATGTATAAGATTTATGACCTAGGTGGGATTTACAGTTGCTCATCTAGCAATCTGCTTTACAGGATTGGTTGAAAACGGCAAAAAAATTTACTTAAATAGAATAAAGATTTTTCACTCGACACTAAGATAAAAGAAATATCAATTTCAAACTTGTCCTGTTAAACAAAAATAAAATAATAACCCAATGTTTTTAAAGAGAACCATGATATCAAATGTTCCGGATGTTTTCTATTTGGTGTTAACAATACATTCTTTAAACAAAGTCTTATAAAAATATTATTTGAATATTATTAGTTTTCGCTTAAATATTATTAATCTCTTCAATGTATTTCTTAGAAATATTTGTTATGTTACATAGTTTATAGCTTAAATATCTTATTCAAAAATAGTTGTTACTAATTGAATAACCACATACTTCCTATAGGTATCCCTTGCACATTCAGAGATAGTGTAAGAGACTTGAAATGGACGTCTTGCAGGTGGGTAGAATATATAAGAAAAGTCTGTGTGTACACGTGTACACAAGGATGTCTTAAGACATATTGAGACCCTGGGCCCCTGTGCAAAACTAATCCCTTCCTTGGATGTTTTATCGAATTTGGTGCACATGCTGTATATGTAA
This sequence comes from Trichonephila inaurata madagascariensis, assembly GCA_019973955.1. Taxonomy (NCBI): domain Eukaryota; kingdom Metazoa; phylum Arthropoda; class Arachnida; order Araneae; family Nephilidae; genus Trichonephila; species Trichonephila inaurata. The sequence continues at coordinate 793,835 of BMAV01000289.1, forward strand.
AGTTCATCAACAGTAATCTCAATAAAATGAAGTCTTACTAGAAAATTCGTTTTCCACGCTTTAAGTTAGTAAAGTCATCAATTATGTCTTCAAAATGAACAGTTTTCTTACCTATAGATTTTCAGCAGATAGTTATAGCGTACGTTGACAAATACTCGTGAAAAAGGTAACCCATAATAAATAGAAGTGCATCTCTCACACTCTCACAAACCTAGGCATCAACCGACTAGACTGCCACCTTTCGACTAAATGAGTAATGATGGTGTATGGTGGTAGGCTTAGTTGAAATAATAATGCAGTATTGCCATTATTCAGTTTGTATATGGCTCGAAGTTCCCAGTTCTTCCAGGGAATATGTACGGCAATAACACCTGGCGATTAAAATTAATATAGATCATAATCTTATTGAGGCCGAGTCGAGAAGAAGACGAGGCCTCCTTGAAGCCGAGACCCGAGGCCTTAAGATGTTCCTACGTGTAAATAATGCCTCTTGCAATAACATTAATCTGTAAGATTTTGTATTTTTAAGCACACTCCGTATTTACACTTAATTTCCTTCATATTTATCCGAATTTCAATGACAGATGATTTCGGATGTTTTAATAAGAAAAAATATAATCAAAAATAACTAACCATAGTTATAATGCTGCGTAACTATTTCACTGAAAAAAAGATTAACTTATTAAACGAGAGAATAAGTTAGGAATAAAATATTTGGAATTTATTCCTCAGTCTTTTTCTAGGAGACCTGCTTAAACATTTAAGCTTTTCCTGGGTGAGCTCAATCTTCTTGGGTAATACATAAATACATTTATTTCTCAAATGTATTTTTTTAAAAAATTATTTTGATTTTCTATGAAGAAAGTAATGTCAGATTGCAAGAGGAGCTTTATATTCGGAAAAAAAACTATCCATCGATATAAAATTTGAAGATCTCTGATGGAGTTTTTTTTCTCCTCTTCAAGTACATCTAAAAGCTACATTATTAATGTGCACAAAGAACTAAATAAAATTTAAACATCCAAGTTCTTTGAAGCATTATTTTTTTCATTAAATCATTTGAAATTTAAATAAAAAACTGCGAGATAAGTTTGCTTAGTATTATATTTGATAGTACTTTCAAAACCTAGCTTTTTCCATTCTAAGCCCGAAAATATTTTGGAAATTAATCAAATATGGTGTACAATATGATTATCTACTCTCGATTTGCTAAAAAAACAACTTTGACTCGTAATAAATGATTCTGATACATAAATCTCTTCTTGCGAAAAACATAATGCTTTTTATCGTTTAAATAAATTTAATCGATGGGATATTGTAATATAAGAAGATATATTTGAAGAAACTGATTTATACTTTGAGAGGAAAAGAATTTGATTTATGCAATCCTCTCTTTTCCAGCAAACTGCTGAAAATAAAGTTAAAATAAAGAATAGGAAAGAATCTTTGACCTAATCAAAGATAATTGAGTAAATTGTAAGAAATAATGTAATACACAACACCTTCAATACCTTGCATATATTGAAAGGAATCAATTACTTTTATAATTAATGCACTTTTCAGAAGAACTTATTACGCAATTGATTTAAATATTCTTCTTCATGTGTGTAAAATTCGGCAAAAACTATAACACAGTCTTGTGAAGAATAAATGAGTAAATTACACAGACGAAATGAATTAATTGATTATGTATTAGTTTCTTATTTACAGTTTAAGCATTGTCTTGTTTATTGAACGTGAATTATATCAGGAAAAACAAAACCATTTCAGGCTTTTAAATTTTAAACTATCAAGCATTAAAAAGAGTAACTGAAATATATATATAAATATGTAAAAAGCGTATGGCTCAATATTTTTAATAAGACAACATTTCATTGACCGTTTTTAAACTGCTACACGTGTGGGAGGCTTTTAAAGAGAACTCTGGAATTACATGGGAATAAAATAATAAGTATCTTAATAACGTAAGTTTCTTTGAGTAAAATGTTGTTTTTTTTCAGTTTTTATAAAAAATAATAAAAAAGTCAACATTCTGATGATTCCTCTTTTCTTCTGACTGTTTTCACTTTTTGAATCACATTCAATTTAAACTACGATACACACAAAAAATAATAAGACATTTTGAAAATATATATACGGCATGTTTAACATTATCATGATTTTTTATATAATTTTTCTCACACATCATCACATTAATTTATTAAATATATCTATATATTCTTAAAATATGTAGTTTTAATTAAATACTTCAGACGGCAAAAAATACTGTCATCTTAACAATTCCCTTTCAGCACTTTTTTTTTGTCGAATATTAAATATATTAAAGTAAAATACTTTATAAAAATATTTAGTGAAACTCAATGAGAGAAGAATTTGAATTCTTCTGTTTTTCGGACATTTTTTTAGTTAAAATTTTTGAAACATTTCCGATTTCTCAGAATTTACTCTAACTCAATTAAAAAATCGGACAGTATATTTAAAAAAAAAATTTTTCCAAAAAAAAACGTATTTTTTTCTTTTTTTTTCTAAATTTTATTTTTAACTTAAGTCCAAATTCAACAAAAATTTTCCCGGTAGGGTGTAAAAAAAAAAAAAACCTTCGCGGCTCATTTACGGGTGAGAGCGAGAGCGCTAATCTTTTCTCCCTAACTCTTTCCCGCCAAAAAGAAAAGAGATTTCGCTCTCGAAGCAGCGGAAAAAGATGTCTCGAGTAAATAACTCCTCCCTCCACTCAAAGTAATGTTTACCATCTCCGTTACTTTTGTATATATAATTGAGCGCGCCCGAGTAAATCGTAAACAGCAACTTACCGGAACGTCACATGAAGAAGTAGGCGAAAAATCCTTAGCCGAAGTTTTGGTTTCGCGCAGGTAAGCGAGAGGTTTGAGGGCTGCGAGAAAACTAAATGACGAGATTCTCATGTAAGAGTAAAAATAAGAGCAGCTAGCTTCTCCCCTGGACACGCCTACGTCTTGGAGCAAAACGTTATTTTGCCGACCTTGCCTCTCGGAGAAAAGAAAATTTAAAAACTAGTTTCGCGAGAACGGTTTCTTGTTGCTTCTTTTTTGGCAGGACTAAATAGACACCGCGTATCGTACACCGCGAGAGACTCGGACATCGCGGCAAGTGTACCAAGCGAGACCGGCGAAGCAAAGTAGCGGTAGTAGGGTTGCTTCCAGTTCTCGCCAAGTAAGAGTCGCCAAACTTTTAGAAGGAACTTCCAGTGGCGTACAATGGACTCGGAGGGTGTGAAGTTGTTAACTTGGCAGGGGCGGGATCAAGCACTTAAATTTACCACCAAACGCTTGCCGCTATTGGTAGGGAAAAGTTACTATCAATTAATTAATAGATGTATACTTCGGTTAGAGTCGGAAGGCTACAGCAGTGGCGTTATCATGGGTGAAGGGGGCTATTGAGGTTAAGCTCCACCCTACAGACCTAAATCCAATGATTTTTGATCTTTTAGTTAAGAACTTAATTACTGCAATATTTTATTGATACATTTTTTCTGGCTCAAACGCGTTTTAATTTCCCTCACATTTCTCTTTCTCTCTCTCTCTCACACACACACATACACACGCGTATTTAATTTCAAGATACCCTTATTTTTCAAATTGATGTTTCCAATTTCCTTATATCCAATGTAAATTTCAGGGGAAAAATTATTTCTTATATTTTATCTCAATTTTTTCTTATATTCTATAATTTTTTTTTATAAACAATTTTTTTTTTTTTTTTTGCGCCACGTATTTTTGAAGACGATTTTTTAAAATTCACATTATAGCATCCAATATTCATAAAGAACAAATCAGTTTTTAGCAAGCTTAGAAGCTAATTTCAAATTCTATCAAATAAAGGCAAGTTTCATTTAAAAAAAAGTTGTTTCATTTTTGAATTTTTTGTTTAAAAGAAAAGCTGAAAATACTAATTTTTTATATTTTGTTTGCATAAAATGCAGAGACCCCCCCCCCTACCTGAAGGATGCGCTGCTACGCACGACTGAAATCAGGTGTTTTTTTTTTTCTGTGCAGTGAGAATTTTGCAGTCATTATTATTAATTTATTAGCAGCCACACACACACAATACCCACATTTGAGAATTTTGGAATTTTACGTACACCTCTCGACGCTAAAAATATATTCGGTGCTCCACAGTCAGTTTAGTTTCATTCTATATATATCAGTGAATATTGTGTGTAGCAGGAAGTCATACTGGGCTTCATTTCTTTACAACAAGCGCACAAATTCGAAATTCGTCTGTGAGTTCAACGGAACAGAATTGCCATATTTGAAGCATTATGTTTTGGGTTTGGTTTTATATAATAATGAAGTATACCGTACAGATAAATATATAATTTAGAGGAATCTAAATATATCTAAATATATAATTTAGATATATATATTTGATTTTTTTTTATAAAGTATTTTTTTTATGATCTGCTACTTGTTTAGTCTTTAGTCTTTTACCGAAATTTTATGGATCATTTCATAACGGTATCCATTTTCAAAAATATGAAATATTTAAAAAAAACATAATTTAAATAAAATTATACTGTTATGCAATTTTTTAAACTGATATATAACCAGTGGCACACACAAAAGGTGGGGGTCCTTGGGTCCGGTACCCCCCCGTCCAAGCCCTTGATTTTTTTCAAGATTGATTATAATCCTATGTATATAGTACGCAAAATATAATTAAATATTTATTATTAATGAATGCTAATTATTCATTCAATAATTAATTTTTTATTGTTTTTTGTTCCCGAAAGTTGACAAAATCAAAAGAAAATGTTGGGGGACGTGTTGGAGCATGATACGAGAATAGAGAGCTTTCGACCGTGTCCACCTCCCCCCTTGAAAAATTCTTGTGTGCGCTTGTGTATGTAATTTTAATCCTACCAAAAATCTCCCCCCTCCCTCCCAAAAAAAAGCAGTCAATGGGATAAGTATTACAATGTGGAGAACACACAAAATATCATCTTATTTCATTTCCCTGTTACGTTAGCTGCGTGGCCATGGCTGCGAATTAGTGGTCGGTGCTGTATTTGTCGAATAGCACGTTCAAGTCATCCACAATGTAGAAAGGCCACAAAAAAAATCTATCGAAACTGAAAATCCTCATGTTCTGGAAGTTTGGAGAGAGGTACAATTCAGGAGTCACTCTCGTCAATGGACCCAAGTTCAAGGGGCTGCGGTAGCCCAGTGGTTAAGGTATCGGACTATGGCAGGCATGTCATGAGTTCGAGCCCAATACCACTGAAGACCCGCCGTGTAGGGCAGCGATGCACGTTAAATCTGTCGAGAGCTGAAACGTCCTCCCGTTGGTGTGGTGTGGTAGTTAGGAGAGGGGGTGCCAGCTCAGGTGTCGTCCACGTCACTTTACCATGGTTCAAAATTACGTGGTCCATCGCCAAAAGCACTCGTGTAGCTGAACAGTGCGACGTTAATATTCACTCAAACTCAAGACCCAAGTTCAAAATTAAGAGGTACGTCAAAAATGCCAGATTCAGGATCAATGCAATATTTATTTTGAAAAAAAAACCACCTAATCAAACATTATCGCGATTGCAATATTTTACTACACAATGTCAGTCCTATTCCCAGACTCATTTATGATTTTTTAGAACAGATCTTGGATTTGTAGGTGCACACGGAAGGATCCAGCATAAGTTCTGAGTATGAACTTTCACTGCGTACATGACTTCCTAGGGAGTTTTTCATAAAACATATTTTTAAACAAAGAATAGATAATACTGTCTTTTATTCAGATATATTCGCAGTTGGATTCTCTGTCTGGAAGTATTTAATACTGTTTGATTCATATTTATTCCAACACAGTCTGTATTTCTACATCTTCAAAATCTCTCCATTGTTTAACAAACGCATATTCCAATTTAAATAAAAATAAACTCTCTGAATACCGAGACATTTTTATAATATTTTCAAGATTAAAGCACACAATGAAAAGTATTGTAACATTGTAGATAAATGTGCTAAATTGCAACTACAGATGATGAAAAGAAGGATGTGCCTGCCCTTCGCTCCTACATCACGAAAATTTTCAAAAAAGAAACTTCTCCATGACTGGAAGAGAGTTTTTGTGGACTTATGCTAATACCGGTCAACCAGTTGAAAAATACTTGCCTTTACTGAATTTTAAAATTAAATGGTTGATTATGACTCACGTCACAACACAAAGGCTATTGGCAAGGGATCAAGTAATTTAGAGCCTCGGTCAAGGAACGAGAAGGACACCTGTGTGTGGGGGGCAACCCGCTCTCCAAACTTTCATACAATTCTAACACAAAAGGACTAAAAGCATCCTTAATTTACACATTCATCAATCCCTCCCCAC
>BMAV01000289.1:805188-815521 GCA_019973955.1 Trichonephila inaurata madagascariensis
CGACAGATTTAACGTGAATCGCTGCCCTACACGGCGGGTCTTTAGTGGTACTGGGCTCGAACTCGTGACAAGGCAAGCCACGATCCAATACCTATACCACTCGGCTACCGCGGCCATCATTGATTTCAGACATTAGGTTCTGTGATAAATCGAAAGCCTATTGAAGACAGAGTTTCTTTTTTCCAGACATTCTAAGAAAATGAAATAATAATAGCACCATGAAGATCTCCTATTATTGTTAAATCTCAGTTACACATAAAGAAATTAAAATATTGTTAATTTTTAAAATAATAGATATTTCATTTAATTGTGTGGCAAAAAGAAACAAGCTCAGTTTCAAAGTTTAAACTTTTTTGAAAACGTTAAAATAAAACAATAAAAAAGTTAAGCTAAAAGAAATGCCCCGCCACCCCAAAAAAGCATAAGTCTATTGCACTATTGTGATGATTCTCTACAACACAACAAAAAACAACAATAAGCCACACAGAAGAAAAAATAAACTAGGTTCTTGCTCCAACACCCAGAGTGCTGTCGGTACTTATAAGTACCACAAAGTTATTCAACTGTTAAATTAATTGTATACACTGTTCACTTAAAATAAATAGTCAAATATTGTTTTTTACGGTCTTCCTTAACATATAAAAAAATAAGACACTTACCTTTTGGCATTAACTACTTTTTCGGAACAAAAATGACAATCTTCGCAATCCGATCAAAATGCCAGCTAAAAACGCAACTTCTGCTTTAAAACTCTATTCGCCTTGCCTGCTAAAATACTCATAGAACCCATGCTGCCATATATCTTGAAAGAGTGCATTTCAAAGAATATCCCTGCTAAGTATCGTCAGAGTATTCGTAAAAATGGTTATTCTACGTAATTTTAAAGTGAGTGGTACTTATAAGTACCGTCGCTAGATAAAGGGTTAACGTGTAAGTATATATAAACTCTAAAAGTTTAAATTAGCACTAGGTTTAAGTATAGGTTCGGTTTAGTATTATCAGTGACAAATCGTTCAAAATGGTAAGTGATGATGCGAATTAAGCAGTCAAGCATGTTTCTATAAAAATATGGGGGTGAGTAAATATTAACGCGCGTCACACTTTTCAGCTACACGAGGGCTTTTGGCGACGGACCTAGTAATTTAAAAATACGGGGGAGTGAGTGAGTGCGTATTAACGTCGCACTATAAACCTACACAAGGGCTATTGGCTACGGACCTCATAATTTTGAGCCATAGTCAAGTGACGAAGAGGACATCTGAGCTGGCACCCCCTCTAATAATTTCCACACTACATCAATAGGAGGATGTTTGAGTCTCAACATATTTAACGCGCAGTCGCCTTCTCTACACGGCGGGTCTTCAGCAGCACTGGGCTCCAACTCATGACACGCCAGCCACGAGTCCGTGATCTTGACCACTAGACTAACAAAAACATAGGAGCTTGCAATTACTTGTTTACAGAGCAAGATTATCGGCTTCACAAGCAAGTTGATGCGTGTACGAAATTAAATGTATAAAGTCAAGGATAGCTCTAGGGGTATGACTTTTGATGCTTTAACAATTAAAAGGCAGCAAATCTAAATAAAGTAAAACTTAGCTTTCTTTTGGTTCATGGACAAGATAACTTGCATCCTTTTTCTAGTTCCTAGAATCTCGGATCGTTTGAGGGGCTTCTGTAACCTAGTGGTCAAGGTCATGGATTCGTGGTTGGTATGTCTTGAGTTCGTGCCTAGTGCCGCTGAAGACCCACCGTGTATAAAGGGCCGCTGCAAATCAAATTTGCCGTGGCTCAAACGTCTTTTCCCGTTGGTGTGGTGTGCAAGTTAGAAGGTCCGTCACCAGTAGCCCTCATACAACTTTATATTGCGACGTTAATATAACTCTCACTCAGATCGTTCGTATTAGCATTCAAATAAAAGAGCAGCTAGTTTAAGTAATAGAGTATTACTATATAAAACCATATTTTAATTTTGAAATATTCCTGATTACACAATTTTTTATCATTAAAAAAAAGCTTATAATACGTTATTCAAGCGTTCTACTAATTCACGTTCTCGTCTCCATGGCAACGCTCAATCAGGTGAAGTCTGTACAAATTATTGTTGAAACTTTTGGTGAAAGAAAATTCAGGTTCTCTAGAGCAGTGCTCCGCAACTTTTTTATCGCTGCGGACCGGTCAACGTTTGATAATTTTACTGCGGCCCGCTGAGAGTGGGACACGTTGATTGTTTATATTTTAGATTGTTTTGATTTAACAATTTTAATTTAGTTACATTTATATAAATATGCCTTCAAAATAAAATATAGTTACACCAAAAATGAATAAAAGTGATTTATAACGTGGAATATAAAGTGATTTCCGTGGAAAGTTGCGCAAATCAGAGAGAAACGCACCACTTTAAATAAAATGGCAGTAGTTCAATGTTCTTTAGACGGCCCAGCACCATTTGATCCACGGACCGGGGGTTGTGGATCACTGCTCTAGAGTACTAATGTCCTATTAAATATTTTTTGTTTCATCAATAAAAAAACATGGCAGTTATAGAGACTGCCCCGATAGAAGTGAAAACTTAGAACTTTTTTAGTGTTAAACTTTGAAATTTCATAATGTTTGAATTAAAATTATCAACATCAATCCGGTTTTCACATCTATTTATACTCCGAAAAACAATTATATACATGTTTATATGGTTTTTTTTTACTATTCAAATATATCACGGGTTGTGTGTGTGTGTGTGTGGTTCAAGATCATGACAAAATATAAATACAATTCAATTGAAATAACAATTAATATACAATCATATTATTTATGGATAGTATTTGTAATTACTTAAGGTATCCGGGTACGTTCGGAATTGTAGTTTTGTAAAAACATATAAACGAATATTTTTTTAAAAATATTTAGTGTTTTTTTATATTAGAATATGCGTATAAAATTGTTTTAAAAATATTATTACAATAAAAATTATAATATTTTGGCAAAAAATGAACTTAGAATTATTTATTTTCAAAATGTTCTCCTTTTATGAAAAATGCCTTTGTAAAAATAATATTTTGCATATACATGGCTAAGACTTCTCCAGAAAGCCTGAACTCAAATTTTATAAAAATTCACATTATTTTCAGAGTTACTACCAATTAAAATAATTATCGGTGTTTTTTTTTTTTTTTTTTGTTAAAAATTCTCCACTCGGATGTATTCAATTATGAATAAATCCACTTCTAAGTTAAATATTTCAAGCATCCTATAGTCCAGACTCTATACAGAGGCCTGAGCTATATATAGGTAGAATATAGCTATTATAGAAGCATTTTCCATAAAAGGAGACTGTTTTGAAAATAAATAATTCTAAATTCATTTTTTGCCGAAAAATTGCATTGAATAAAGTTTTTATTGTAACAATATGCTTAAAACAACTTCATACGTGTATTCTAATCTAAGTGACACTAAATATTTAAAAATTTATTCGTTTTTACGCTTTTGAAAAATCACGGTTCCGAACGTAGTCGGATACCTTAAATTTCAATGTGTGTACTTGATTTTTAACATAAATTTAATTGCATCTTTGCCATCATTAATTTCAACAATACTTAGACTTTTTGTACTTTCAATTATTTCATCACCACGTGGAAGAATATTTTGAGGATTTGATGCATAGTTTATCATTATTGGTTCATCTAATTGTTTAACATAACACATGAGCATGTCGGTGACGTGAACCCATAAGATTTCCCCCTACCAAAAAGTGCCCAACGCGGCTATATAGAAGTTTTCACTTCAAAAAATAAATAAAACCACAATAAGAGAAATTGGTCTCTGTGTGTGTGTGGATAAACTAATAAGGATAATTAATTATGACTTTTCAAATACTTTTCCAAGGACACACACATCGAGAAAGAAGTCAAGCACAGTATAAGTTCCAAGCTCAAGTACAATAATAAGCTGATCATGCTGTTTGAGAATCCAAAACTAAATCATGAAAAAGTGCTTTCCAAGATATAGAAATCACACACACACACACACAAGTTCAACTTTCCCAATCTAACTACTGTCATATATAAATAAGAAATTTCTTCATATAAAATAAGTACACGCAACATCGCCGTGAGCGATAAATGAGCCATGTTGGTGATGTCACACCAAAATAATCTTGACTTCTTTGGTAGTCTTGATTTTCCCAGTTATAGTGAAGGGGTTTCCAATTAGTGACCAGCCGCCAGTATGGTTCCCACGCTTTGTTTTTTATTCAAGGGGAATTCATCTTATCTACACCGCCCCACAATTGTACAAAATAAATAAAAATCTCTTCACCTTTCCGGTCTTTAGTGAAAAAAACCGTCAGCATATTTTTCTGCGGCTTGTAATTTTTGCTGAGAGATCCAAATAAATTACAACAGTCTGGCTTCATCTCAAGTGATCTTTCAATTTTATGTATGATTTTACAGCACAGATAATCCCCATTTGTAAGTGATATAGAAATCCTTATAACCATATTATTTCTATAATCATGTATAGATCAACTGAATAGTTTATTTTAAACATGGGAAATTTTGTATTTTAAAATTTTTGAATTTAAGAAAAAATGCCGGCAGTATATAGCAATGAATACATTAATGGATTTACTCAATCTCTATAGCAAACCATTCCTTACTCATTTGATTAAATTTCGAAATGTTTGTCAAATGAAGCCATCTAGGTTACGAAAGCATTTGAATAAAAGACATGCTAATGAAAAGGATAAAAATGTATCCTGTTTTCAAAGACCAGAAAAGAAATATTTAATAAGTATCAAACCTTTTTGCGTCGTCTTATACGCAAAAATATGTTTGACTACGAACCTTATATAATATATTTCATTATGAATCGCAAAGACGGGAAATCCAAACACAACTGACCAGTGGCGTAAGCAGATTACTTTTATGAAGGAGGGTTTTACATTAAAAAAATAATAAAAACGCTCACGTAGATGAAAGCACCGAAGCGTAATATTTATGCTAAAAATGAAAAATATTTTAGAGTATGAGGAGAGAGGAGGTTGAATATATCTCCAAAAATTCCAATCTTGTATACACACCACTGCAACTAATGGGAAATTAATCTTGACGGAAATCACAAAGAAATAATGAAAACCGTGTTTTAAACCACAAAAGGAACCATTAAATATCAGCAAAATATTCCCCTGATTAACACTTAAATACGAAGAAAAATAGATGAAATGACCATACATAAATATGTTGAAATAGAATTTCTCGGTTATATAAAGATTTACAAACTTTCCTTTTAATTTGATGAATTAACTCTACCAAATAAAGACTACCAATCACTACTATTGTTATACGTTTGATTCATAAGAGAAGAAAAAAACTTCGATCAAGAATCATTTGCTAAAAATTTGGAAACCAATACAAAGGGAGAATTTACTATATATAGCACCATGGACAAGTTTTTTCAGGAGAAAGAAATTCCTATTCGTAATATTATTTTGTCAGCAGCTACGGAAAATGACGGGGTTCATAAAAGATTGAAACAAGCAATACCAAATGTACTAGTTGTACATTGTGTGTGTGTGTCTAGGGATTGCAATACCGGACCAAAAGTTCAATACCGGTATTCGGTATTTTTAGATCTTAATACCGGTATTCGGTATTTTTAGATCTTAATACCGGTATTAGAAATTTTAGAACAATACAGGTGTTTCTTTGTTTTATTTGCCAGTTTTATTAGAGAGTGTAAATAACATAAAAAATAATTTGTAATTTATAAATTATAACAGTAAATATATAAAGAATCACAAAAAAGTAAGTAAACATCTTATTTATTTATAAGGCACAAAAAGTGTAAATATCACTATTCAATTTTCAGTACTATTATAAATTTTTGAAATGTGATCTTAAAAAAACATAATGCATCAATTGTACTGTCATAAAGCCTAGAACGTAATTTTGTGCAAAAATTACCTGTTGTCGAAAACGTTCTTTTGGCATCTACGCTAGTTGGTGGTACTGTTAGCAATGCGCGATATACTTCTTCCAAGTATTTACTACGTCTTTTCAAATAAATCGATTTCTCTTCAGATGGTTTTTTTTTTTTGGATATAGCTAATTTCTGTATTGTATTTTGTTTGTGGAAATTTTTTTAACTATCTCTCATTCCAATTTTTGTTCAAGAGACAATTCCTTTTCACACTATCGACATTAATGTCATCATCATCTTCGATAACTGTGCCGAATTCTTTTGAATGTAGATAGGTTTGTGGGCAAAAAATTTAAGAAAATTTAGTATAAACTGGATCAAATTTGAATTGGTTAGTTATTTCTTCTTCCTTTTCATTTTTAAAATCATTATAAGTATGATATGCAAATACAATGTGAATAACGAAGTCACCAATTTAAAAAATTTCAAATATTACGCACTTTCTTCACAACTACAATCTTGTTTTCACAAATACGAATATCAGACTACAAATCCTGCGCGTGTGCAGTATCGCTCTGAGCTATAATAGGATAGTTTTGGCACACCCCCTTGGATGATTCACATATTTTATCACTTCTTGATTGGACGATGCAATTTTATATTCACAGTCTAATTAATTTTGCCCGTTAGGGAGACATAAAAACAAAAACTTATACTATTTTGCTAAGTTCGTGATCCCTGAACATATAGAGGCGACAATTTAAAAGATTTCTCGTAAATACCGAAAAACTAGTATTTAAACATGTGAATACAGGTATTGTAATCCCTAATTGTGTCATTGATCGGTAGCATTTGGTTGCAAAAAATCTGAATGGGTACCTACATTCGCCTCTCCATTGCGTTATTAGAGTTCTCAATAAGATTAGAAGAAACTTTTACATGGCAGAGATTACTTGGCCAACTTTTCAGAGAAAATGATGAACATTACAATCGCTTGCTGCTGTGTACAGAAATTTGTTGGATCTCAAAAATATTTGCCATTTTTTTATTTTTTTTTTAAATTTTAACTCAATACCAGAGTTCCTTGAAAATCGAGGCGAAAAACTGCACCAAAATCCTTCATTAGAATGCGTTTATTACATCCAAAAATGACATCGCTTATTGGACAAATTGCTTAAAATATTTTATGAACCCAATTTACAATTATGAGGGGATGAATTGAGCTGAATTAAAACAAGAAACATTATAGTTGCTTTTGTGGGAAAGTTTCGTTCAAACAAAATCTAGGTAAAGGTGAATACAGCAACAGTCCCATGTTATCAGGTGTCCAACAAATAGGAAGATTTACTTCCTGACTGCCAACATTTGGATGTCCTTCAAGTACATTTTACGGAGCGATTATATACAGGATAATTTAAACATGAATATACCGAGTCGGGGTTTGGATCCTTCCCCAAATTCAGATACAATTGAATCCCCAAATTTATATAGAAGAGAAACTCAAATAATTATATAAATTAACAAAGAAATAAAATAAAAACTGAGAATTAGATTCCAATTCTAATTTCAAATATCAATTCCAGCTCACTTTTTTGGATTATGGGAAATAATACAGAGAAATATTTTTATTACATTTTCTTCATCATATTTAGCTGTGAGCGTGGCTTCAGCACAGTGACTAATTTACTGTAAGAAAAGTAAATAGACTACACACTCTCTCTCTCTCTCAACTGAAAGTGAGGATTTGCGACTGATGTTAGCGAAACTAGAACCATATATTAACATATTTGTAAAATACCACCAGTATCAAATATCTCATTAATTATTTTTCATTAATTTTGTTTTTATTTTTAAATTTTTAATTGACAATTTTTTACTACATTTGATGGTCATATTAATTGATTTCTACTTTACGGTTCTTTATGATAAATATACTAAAAGGTACAGATAATATGCAACAATATTTTAATATTTGGTTTAATTAGCTATTATGGTAAAGAATTTTTTTTAGGAACATCTGATATAGATGAATATAAAAGCTTTTGAAGTATGAACATTATTTGCTTCTTTTCATTAACTATCTACACGCAACTTTTTCCTTTGGTGTTCATATTTTAGGGGACTGAAAAATTGCAAAAAAAAAAAGTAGAAATAATTTTGTTTAAAATTTTAAAAATGAGTAATATATTAAATTAACTATATTATTCATTTAATAATTTTTATAATTAATCATATATATACAAATACACACACACACACATATATATATAAATTTATTTATTCCCGGTTTATTCGGGTAATAAAAAGCACTATTTTTGAATAATTTAACCGAAAGAATAATCTTTCATCTTCTCATATTTTATAAATAATTTGCAAAAAAAAGGCTTTTTTTTTAAAAAAAATTGGAATTAACTATGTTGTTTGAAACTGTAAGCATCTGTTTTTATTCATTGAATCAAAAAATGTTTAAATGAAAATAAAAGCCAAAGCAGTCACTTTTATTATATAAGAAACTGAAAATTGTGAACACACAATACATTATTTATTTTTAGAAAACATTAATTCAATGTAACATGTACTTTTTTCCATGCACAAATTTCGTTATTACGTATATAAGGTTTTATACATTTTTTTTGTGCTCATTTCTCTACTACTTAATTAATTTTATGCAACATCTTATACACAACATTTTCAAGATAGAGCCTCAAAGTATTATACGATTTCAAGCGGAAATTACGAGAGTGAAGAATCACTTGGATGTTACTTCCACCACTGATTGTGGTTTGTCGTGATATCCATTGCTAAGTGACACCAATTCAAATCAGACCGAAGCTACAAAATAAAATTATTTTTATTGCCACATGTGTCTTATGTACAGTGTGATAATTTATTTCCTTTTCTATATTTAAACCTAGTATCGTCTTTTAGTATTTAATCTTTGGTTAGTAATAGACAATCTTTTAGTAATAGGGATGTATGAAAGTATGCAATCATATCTTCAAGGAAATTGCCTTTCACCCATGCAATTAAATGAAAATAAAATTTAATCATTTAAACGAAGATATTTTGATAAATTTGTCGAAAGCATAAAAGAAAAGAATGATATTAAATTACGAAATCAGTTGGAAATATCCTAGATTATAGTTTTTCTTTAGCTTTATTGTTTGTTTGTTCTACATCGTATAAGAGACAGATAGAAAAGACGCGCGCACACGGACATATATATAGGGTGTTCCGAAACTCAACATTAAGGGGGGGGGGGAGGTGAAATTTAATACTTTATTTTTCCATTCTGGGAAAAATAAAAGTATTAAATTTCACTTGGTTAAGTAATGACTACCATATTTTTGAAAATGTGGAAAATTGACACTCTCTATCACATTATTAGGTACTCTGTCCACAAAATCTCATAATTTTACAGTGACTTTTTCACTAATGTGATCTTAGATAGCCGGGCTATTTATCACTGTCACAAGTTGGGCAAAATACTTCGCTGGTTTAGTTAAAATTAACCTAGTTTTTGTTTGAGTCAGTTAGAGAAAAATGATGTCACCTAACTTTGACTCTTCATAAAAAGAAAAATATTGCATATATATATATATATATACTACCACAAACAAGTTTCTCAAAAGATGGTCCATTTAGTTAAGATTCTAAAATACTACAGTTGTTGTTATTTTCAATCCATAACATTCATAGTTATTTTTTTTATTTACCAAAAATTATTTTAATTGAACTTTTGTGTGTTGATCCCTTCCATCACATCATTAGGTAATGTGACCACACATTAAACAATGTTACAGTGGTTTTTTTGACTAACGCTGATCTTACATATTCGTGATATTGTGTGTGTGTGATTACTTTTACAAATGCAGTAAAACACTTAGCTGGTTAAGTTAAAATTAACGTAGTCTGTTGAGTCGGTTTTTGCGAAAAATAATTTCACCTAACTTGGACACTCTAGAAAAAAAAATATAATATACTACCCGAGGCAAGTTACTTCAGATGACCCATTTAATTAAAAATTCTCAAATGTTACAAAACTTTCTACTTTTCTATCCATAACAATTCTTGATTACTGTTTTACGAAATGACTTCATTTAAAAAACTCAATCTTAAGTATGTAATTCAACGTAAAAATAATCCGGAAAACATTTTTATAAATTTTTAATGATTTAAACATTCGAAGAGTTTTCTTTCTGGTTTCTCTTTTTCTAAATCGAAACTGCAGCCGAACTGCGGCAAAGTATTGCTGGAGCAGCGGAAGAAAAAAAAGTATAAAAGTCTTTTAAAAAGATGTAGAGGCTGTGTGCATTCGTGTAGAACAGGGGTGTCCAACACGCGGTCCGCCAGTACGTAAGTTGCGGCCAGCCGACTCTTTTTAAAAAATTTTTAAATATCAGATTTTTAAAGTTTT
>BMAV01000289.1:815921-836869 GCA_019973955.1 Trichonephila inaurata madagascariensis
GGCCAGCGAGATTATAATATTTTTTTGAAGTGGCCCGCAAGGTCATTTGGGTTGGACACCCCTGGTGTAGAAGATAAACGAGCATTTACTTTATTAATGCGTTACAAAAATTTTTTACTTTTTATTTATAAATTTATTGTTGATTTGAGTTACATACTTAAAATTCAGTTTTTTCAAATGAAATCAGTGTAAAAGAAAATAAAATGGCAGTGGTTGTTATGGATATAAATGTAGCAAATATTGTACCATTTTGGATTTGTCACTAAAAGGGGCATCTTTTGAAATAATTTGCTTAGAATAGTATGTATTATTTTTATGAAGTGTCAAGGTTAGATGACATGATTTTTTCAAACCGGCTTAAACTACGTTAATTTTAACTAAACCATTAAAGGCCTTTGCTCCATTTGTGGCTGTGGTTAATAGCAAGGATATGAAAGATCATGTTAGAGAGAAAAAAGGACAATGGAATTGTGGAATTTCTAGTCACAGTACCTAATGATGTGATGGAAGGTATCAACAGAGGTATTTTTAAAATGAAGATGTTCTGTAAATAAAAAAGATCTCTATGATTGTTATGCATAGGGAAGAACAAGTGTTGTACCATTTTGGAATCTTAACTAAATAGACCAAATTTTGAGAAACTTGCTTGTGGTTGTGTGTATAATAGTTTTCTTTTTATGGAGAGTCAAATTTAGGTGACATCTTTATCTCAAACCCCGACTCGCACAAATTACGTTAATTTTAACTAAACCAGCAAAGTTTTGTGACTGTGATTAATAGTATGGCTATGTAAGATCACGTTAGTGAAAAAATCACAGTAAAATTGCGAAATTTCAGTATTTAATGATGTGATGTGTGTGTGTGTGTGGTGCCAATTTTCCACTTTTTAAAAACATGCTAGGAGTCACGTAACCAAAAGATATGAAATTTTTTTTTATTCTTCCCATAACTGATATGACCCCAATCTTTCACCTCGTGCCCACTTGGCGTTGGGTTTTGGGACACCCTGTATATAACAGTTAGAGGAGTTTATTGTTAAGTTGCTTAACTCCATTACCAGTACAGGAGGTCCAGATTTTTCCCAAGATTTTCGAGATAAAAAACCATATTCCATTGAATAAATTAGCATTACTAAGGATTCCTAATACGGGATAAAGCCTTCTTTGATGTTACTTTGTATAGACTAATCAAAATTTAAATTTTGCAATGTATGCTTACTAGTCACTCCTAAGCGTAATTATTAACCCCATATTTTGCAAGAATTCTATACAACTATGAGAAATATTTTCAATAAATTTAAAAAGTTGATTATATATATAAAGCTACAACTGTACGATACTATAGTTTATTAGTTAAATTTTTGCAATTAAATTTGTTTCTTCTACATTTTTCTAATTTTAGCAGTTGATTCTATGAATCAAAATTTAACATTCCCTGAAATAATGTATTAGTTGTAATAAAAGGAGAAAAAATATAGCCATTCCACATTGAACACCAAAGTTTCGATATGCACCTTAAAGGGTGAATTTGATATTATTGCGAATCAAATTCAAAACGACGCAAAAATTACGAAATACTAAAATTAAAATTCGTTAGCAAAAATTTAGCATTGAATAGTATTTCTCTAAAATTGCCATTCATTCGCCAATACACATCCCCACATAAATTTAAAGAAATTTTTATAATGGCTTTAAAGGTATATTTTCCTTTCCTTCGAGTGTAATCTTTCATGTAAGCGCTTCCTTGTTATTGCATCGTTAAAAAATAGCATATATATAATTGAAATCATAAAGGCTTTCTTTCATCTTTTATGATGGGAAAATGTTAAAAGAAATAATTTTACCCAGTACCAAAATTTACCACTAAATACAGTTGCTCTCTTATGTGTAACTTTCTCAATTCTCATGCACAGGGACGTCTTTAGGTATTGACCAACTGTGGTAGGGATCATGATGAAGATAGTCGTGCTCCAATTAACATTTTTTGTGATATTCAAATAAAATTTTACTCAAAGTAAAACATTTCATTCCTTCAAGAAATGAGAACAACGAATATATTTTTTATTTCTGTGGCTTAGTGCAAGAACAAACCATTGTCAAGCTATCATATTGCTTACAATTAAACCTTTAAGGTACGAGAGAAAAATTTATAAACCAATAATATCATAATTGCTTTATTATAAAATTTCAGTTTACACAAATAATTAAAATTTGGTTTCTCTTGATGTAAAACTGATTTCAACATTCTTTGTACTAACCTTTAAGCGTGTCATAAAATATGGAATGTATTTTTGCCAATTCTGTTGGGGGTTTCAGTGTAACTCTTGTTCGTGAGTGGTACCAAACTCATGGATACAAATAAGTAATCATTGTTTGAAATCAATTTGAGGAATGTCTTCCCATGGCTACATTTCTTACTAATAAAGTGGACTTATACTACTTTTTAGAATTAGTTCATATAATTTTGAATTCTCAATATAAATTTTGTTAAAAAAACCTCACTTTAATACAGAAGTAACTGTTTTAAGTCAGTCAAATGTTTAAATGTATGAGCAAATATTCGTAATTTTTTCAACAGATAATGGTAAGGGAAAATGTGAAAGAGAATCAATAATTTTTAGTAGACAATTATTTTTTAAATAATACTTAGAGGCAGATGTTTGAAGAGCCGAAACCGTCTATGGAAAGAAACATGATTTGGCTACTGCCTAAGGTCGACTGCTATCGCTCGATACTGTCTTCTGTTATGACTGCTACTGCTGTTGTTCCTACTTTTGTCAGCAGTGTCTGACCACCGTATCTCTTTGACGCAAAGGGGAGCATGTTTTTCGAGTTACCTGCATGCATTCAGTCTCTTTTAATCCGATTAGAAAATGTGTTTTTCTCTTATATACACTCGTACTGAGCACGAATCTGATGAGGCATCGTTGCAATTCAAGTAAATATCTGCAATCGACATGAACCAGTCTTTTGACATTCAGATCGAAAATCGCTCCTTATCTACTCCTGATGGACACTCAGTTTCGATGCTCTTAGACTCCATCTATTCATTTATTAGATATCAGGTTTTAATTGTTTCCATATCGAATCAAAATGTCTTTGTACACGTAATTTCATTGAAATCGGTCTATTTTTTTTTCAAGCATATCCTTTTTTGTGACTTACAATGAATGAGAGTTACCAGGTAAAAAAGGGCCTTCCGTTTTTGTATTTTAGTTTTCAATTCAATCCAATAAGTGCTTTAAGAGAAATTTACTATTGTTATATATATTTTTGAATAAAAATTTAAAGCTCTGTCACTTGTAAACTCGGGTTTATTTGATTCTTTTAGATTTGATATAAAAAAAATAAATAAAATACACATTTCTGCATTTCCAAATTTTTTTATTATTTATGAAGCAAATTGTAAAATCAGGGAAGATTGCCTTGAGGCAACATTGAATTAAGGAATCAAGATCTATAGTACGGCAGCACATGCTACCAAAGAGGGAAGCTTACGAAGCAGTATTGAAGAAATTCCGAACAATATTTTACCATTTTTTTTGAAATCCCGATCGGCCGGTACTTTTCGTAAATACTGATAGTCGAATAATCCATTCCAATTTGCGACAACTAGTGTCGTCTAGTTTTCTTTAATACGAGTTCGTTTGCTCAGAGTGTAGACCACGGGCTACAGTGCATGATTACATTATAAAATCAATTCTATGAATTTGGCTAGCGATTGAATGGTATATATGTGTTGCCTACAGTCTACACTCCGATACAAAGGGTTAATAGTTCACTGGTTAAAGCAGGCGTGAAAGTAGAGAGTTTTTATGAACAATGACGAAAACAAACTCCCACCTTCCAGCAATCCTTTTTTAATATAACAAGATTATGTCACAATAATTTCTGTGGCACAAGTATTACACGAATATAATTAATTTATTTTAAAATATTTAATTCCACCAATCAATTTCTTATATTAATAATATTAGTCGCGTAATCTAATCTATTAAAACACGCTGTTTTTATGTGAACCTTACAATATGAACGCGTCATTCTTTATATTAAATATACACAATTAAAAGTTGTGTAGATTGATTAAAATAATTTATAAAAATAAGTAAATATGTGTCATTCATTAATACATGACAATTATTTTAATTACTGTAATAATTTTATTGTAAATTAAAAATGGATAATTGATAAAATAATTTTTTGTCAATTCTACACATGATTATCATATGCTTTTGAAAATTGATGTTCATTCAACTGCTCCTTAACAATTTTTTTGCGGGAAATGCTGAATATTTTATTATAAAATATATGTATTAACCACATTTTAATAAAGCTAAGAAATTTTAGAAAGTTTCTAGTAAATTTTGATAGTTCATTTTCCGAATGGCCACCTTAGATGAGTGGTCATGTTCGCGAACCCGCTGCCTGCGTTTCTTTTTTCGTGGTTTCAAGTCCTAGTACGACTGCAAAAACGCCAAAGTGGGGCTGATACATGTTGAATTTGTCGTGGCTCCAAGTCTTCACGTTGTTTTGGAGTGGAAGTTTGGAGAATGGGGTGCCAGCTCTGGGGTCGTCTTCATTACTTGATTGGGTTTCATAATTATGAGGTCCGTCGACACAATAGATCTCTTGTAGCTTCAAAATGCGACGTTATTAAACAATCAATAGCTTAAAAAAATCGAAAGAGTTGTTATTTGTGAAAATTTTTATATACTTAACTTCTCTTCAGTCAAAAGTTTCTGTAAAGAAAATATTTTTGTTAGGATAATCAGAATTTTTCGTTTAAGAGTAACAATATTACATGGAAAGTAATCGTTATATTCTAAGAAGTATTTAACACAATACTCCATGGTCTTCGAATTCATAGAAATATCTCTAATTATGTATCAGATTTATTGAATTTGAAAAAGGTGAGAATAGACCCTTTCTCAAAACCTCTAAGCAGTGGAATATAAAAAAGTTCTTAAAAATGTAAATGGATTAGAAAATTACTATACAATTATGACCCTTTACGGTATGCTCCTTTTTTGACCCCAGTTTAATTTTTAATGATCTCTGATGCTATGTAGAGATAAATCAGAGATCGCGGATCTGTACGACATGTGTAGGTCTGTGTGAGTATGAATCTCTCTGAGAACTATGTAGATCTTTAATTCTCTATGCTTTTAAACAATTCTACAGTATAACTTAAAATTGCAGCATGTACGGAACGTACAACAGATACTTTACTTATAAGGAAGAATGTGCTGCAGCGTTTCTCAAACTGTGGGGTGCGCCCCCTAGGGGAGCTTGATAAATTTACGTGGGGGGGGGCGAGTATATCGAAAAGTCGAATATAAAACTTTAAAAATATTATTAATTTACTGAAAGGAAGCAAAACCACAAATACATTCTGACATAATAAGAAATAAAATACACATTAACGCTAATATAATACACTTATAATAAATATCATGTACTGCACAATGTATTTGATAATTAATTTTTCAATACCAAGCTAAGAACAAGTTTAATAAATACTCGTGACCCCATGGGCTTGTCACATGTTGTTGTGTGTTTTTATCCTGGGATACATATGAAATGCGCGAGTAAAAGAACAGAAACATACAATATACAAATAGAAGAATATAGACATTTATTACACACGAGGATTCCGGCATATAACAGAAGGGGTACACTACTTTCCTTTCGAAATGGGAATCCATTGCAGGCGAAAACCTGATTCCTTTTCTCGAAGAAGATACAACCATGCCTTACTTGGGATTCGAACCCGAACCCACTCGGCTACTAGCCGAGGGTCATATCCACCATACTGGCTGAGCGGCGGCTGGTCATATATAAAATTACATAGAAAATTTAATACTTATCTTGATAATTTGCATAGTTTGTAATTAAAAAGTACATTATTATCGAATTCAATACATTACTATTATGTATGGAAGGAGGAGCGATGGAAATTATGGTTGAAAATTGGGTCATATATATTAAAAGTTTGAGAAGCACTGATGTACCGAATAATTATCATACTTTCAAATGATATACATTATCCGTTTAATTTATTGTACATACTGATTTTTATTATATACCTGGCATACTTAGATTCGATTTTCTTTTCTTTTTCTTTTTTTTTTTAATTTATCCTCTTTCCTTTTATTTATAACACAACCATCGATGTCGGTGCAGGAAGATAAAGTTGCTGTTTAAACTTATTCAAAATCTACTGAATCAATATATGATCTAATTTACAATTATGAATACATAAAGAACTTAGCGATCAAGGGAACTATGCAAGACAATCTGAATTATAAAAAATCCAGACGACGTTCTCCCATTCGGCGTAACAAATGATACATCATGGTAAATAATATTATGAAAAATGTATCAAATTCTGTTAGACACAGAAGCAACATTAGAAGAAATTTTCTGAAACAGAAAAATTGATACAGAAGATTTATTTATTATTTTTTTAATATTTTGAAAAGTAAATTCAACTAAGCAACTGAATTGAGTTCTAAAATGTTTCTTTTTTAATACCTGATTTGTTTACGGATATACCAAGTATATCTTGAGTTATTTTATCTTTCACGTACAGATGATAAATGAAATTAAAGATAAAATATATTATGTAAACAGATTTAGCACCTCTTTCAGCGTATAAATCTGTCCATATCAAACTAAGGTGAAATCTTTCAACTATGTGACGTTGATTTATTCCTTCTTATCAATCCATCAACGATGTTTTTGATGTAAAAGTTCACTATAATCAATTATTCACTTCCTCTTAAGAAAGCCTTATCTATCATTTATTTTGTTTACTTAATCTCCCTTTCTGTCAAATTTTGCACAAGGAGGTCTGTTTTTCTCAAAAGAGTTGACTTTTATGTTCAAGGGTATCTTTCAAAAAAATGCTGTTTCCTTGAATTCAAAATTTCGCAGAAAAAAGATTAATTTTTCTCTTCCCAGATTTAATTCTGAATTCTTTCAATTTCTGTCCACGCTTTAATCAAAATATTTGCTTTATCTAGAATTAATGTTACTTCAGATATACAACAGATTGATTGGTGACAGACCTTTACTTCAGAGCCAGAGTTCAATGGCGATGACGATACCACGCCATGGGAAGACTTTGAAACTGATTATAAATCTTCATTATTCCACAGTCTTCAGTAAATCGACGATCGAAACCCATGATTCGATTAGAAGTCATGGAATTTAAAGCTAACACTAGTAAGCTAATTAAAACTTGATCGGTGAAATTGCTGAGATTAACAATAGATTGCCGAAGGAAGTCATTTTGACTGCTTTTTAATTTCAATTAGAAAAACAATTACATATATACTGCGCAATTTCTTAGAATTTTTAAGAATATAATTTTTTTCCAAGTGAAGTCTGTTCAGTCCGTAATTGTATCTATTTTTTGTCGCGAATGCCATCCGCCGACTGAGCACCTCCGCCAATGCTTTGATGTAACCCTTCCATCTTGGAACAGCGTGCGAATAGCACCATCTCGAAATAAACCAATTTACAGTCCAAAAGTCGCATCGCATTTGTTAAAACACGAACCAGCATTTGACAACGAGCATTTGTAAAACAACATTATTTATTGTTAATATTTAGTAATAACTTGTTATATGAATGTAAATAATGTAAAAAATATTAATAGTTAATATTAAAAACAAATTTCTTTACACATTAATCAGTCTTTCACAATGCAGTTATTCTGATTGCTTTTGGGCAATAAAGGTATGTACTAAGTTTCGGTCTTTCTAATGTTAAATGTGTGCAATTCAAATTTTATTTAAGATCGTGTTTTTTATTCCCTCAGTTTCTATAAGCAGATTAGAAATTGATTTTGTTTTTTATCAATTGACCTTCAATAAAAATGTGTAATAGAATCAAATTTTCCATGTAATTTTTTAAAAAAATAAATGTGTCTCAAAAACTTTAAATACAAATTTCCTTCTGTTTTTATGAAAATTTCAAATTTTTCTTCATTTTCATGGACATTTTATGCTACTCGACTGAAACTCATCAATAATCAATCCGTCTCACAAGACTTACACAGTTTATATATCTAAATTATTATCAATAATATATACTAATCAAAAATCATATTGTAATTATTTTATAACTTTAATATGCGTTTGTTCGAAATAATGTTTACCGCCTAACTTCCACACCACACCAATGGGAAGACATTTGAGCCTCGATAGATTTTACGTGTCCCGGCTTTATCTACACGACGGGTCTTCAGCGGTGTTAGGCTCGAACTCATGACACGCCAGCCATGAGTCCGAGAACTTGACCACTAGACTAACAAAAATATAGGAGCTTGCAATTACTTGTTTACAGGGCAAGAGTATCAGCATCACACCCAAGGTGATGCGTGTACGACCTTCCACATTCTGTTTAGAAAGGAAATAAATAATATATATCAAAAGTACTAACAAAATGTTTTTTAACTCATGGAAGATAGAGAAAACTTGATCCACACATTTTATTTTTATCAAAAAAGAGACTCATCTTGTCATCCATCACAGCGCATCGCTAGATTAGAAAATGTTTTAGTCTACTGTTCAGATTTTATTTCAGGAAAAATAAAATACAAAGTTCACTTTTTATTTATCTTTCTCTCCGAAATGGGACATCTAAAGATGTAATGTATTTTATATTGGGACACTTTTTTATCCGGAACTTTCTTCCTAAGCCCTGAGAACATTTTGTTACTTAGTTATTTGCCAAGGACTCTTAATTTATAGTATAAAGAAATTCATTCGTATATTTCAGGTATAACGTATTTTATCTGCACTTGAAGTGCTTCCTTTTAAAGGATGAATTGTGTGTCCTAGAAAATGTTTCTCTCTCGCCATCCTTGTTTTGAAGAAATCTCAAGTGATATCAGTAACCTTGAACCAGTAATGGACCTGAATTTCCATTATAACACAACCATAAAAATAATATTTTTTCTATAGTGAAGATATTTTAAAAGCTCTCTAAGAGCATTAAAATTTATTGGCCACCACCTTGGAATCTTTCATGCTTGTGGGACTGTTACATATCTTGAAAGCTAAAAGTATCTTTTTGTAACTGTCGAAAAAGGTACGCAAAAACTAGCAAATACAAATTTATGAGCTAATCTTAAGTGAAATTGAAAACATTAGCTTTAACGACGGAGAATGTATACTTATTATTCTATATAATAATAAATGGTCACATTTGTACTCACAGTATCAGCCACGAGCAAAATTTTTAAAGTGCAATTTATTTTGTCTCTTTAATTTAAATTAATGAATCTATTCCTTCAATAAGTAATACTAAATTGGAAGGCATGAGTTGAAAAAGCATGCAAATATCAGTAACAAAACGTGCTTTTAGTGTTTTTCTATCTCTCTCACACACAGACGTGCACTTCTTTTTCGAACAAATAAGGATTAGCTATATGTTACCTTCAAAAGGAATGTCGAGTACATAATGAATGCTTTTAAAATTCATATAAAATCAGCTCTTTTTAAGAAGTGTCGAATACGTGGTCAAACTCGTTAAGTGAATAAAATATTTACAATCTATTATGCTTTCACTGAAAAAATTAGGAATTTGTTTTTTTTAGCTAAATATCTATACTGAATCCCAAATCGTAACAAGCACAATACAAATAACATTCCTTAAGTGAATACTGGATTTTTATTTACTAACTTAATAAATATTTCTATATCCGCATGTTTCTGCAAACAATAGATAAAATATTTCATTAGTAATAAGTTACAATTGTAATGTTAGGCCGCCCTAGGAAAACAATGGCAGTATAAGACTGTTATATCATCCTGCAGACGAAAAGAGCCCGATATCAGTCAGCAAGCGCCATTGACCAGCAACTGTGTAAAGCAACAGGGTGACAAGTATCGCGGTTTACTGTGGCCAGACGCCTTCACAAAGGTGGCCTATTCACCTGCCGTCCTGAACGCTGCATCCCTTTGAAAATTGGAAATTGGTGGCACCGTTAATAGTGGTGCAAGAAGCACAAAAACTGGACATCTCATCAAAGAACGGATGAGAGTCGTTTCAATGCCACAAGCGTTTCTGAACGCTAGTTGATTTTGAGAGAGGTCGGTACACGGTTTTATTCCTGTAGCATCTCCGAAAGAGATCATTACGGGGGTCCTGGAGTTATTGTCTGGAAAGGCATTGTGCTGATTGGGTGAACTGAGCTCCACGTTTTCGACAGAGGTTCTGTAACAGGAGATCGGAGATCGCTATTGTCAGAAGGTAATCCTTCCCCATGTGCGTCTGAGTTGCCATTGGACCAGATTTTGTTTTTATTGATGACAATGTGTCTCAACCCGGAGGTTGCAGGTGTAGTAAGGTTCGGAAAAGAAGCAGGCATGATTTTAAAAATAGTTATTTTTATTTTAGATCTAACACTTTATGAACACTTTTACAACTTATTCCTTAACTTTGGGAGCACTCTTAAATCCAGATTCTTGATCTAACTTCTGATAACATTCAAAAAGACTTATCTTTGCTCGTAGTTCCTAAGACAACTCCTTCTCGAGCAACGACAGCTGGGTACATATCCACCTCTTTTTCCTTCCACTACTCCGAGCGGATGGAATGATAGATACTAACTTCAGACCGCACGACTTCCTTAGTCACAAATCACTTTCAACTATACCGATATCTCACAGTTAAACTCCTGCATCCTAATGCCAGGGTTTAAATAGCATTTTCATTAGAATAAAATCAAGTTATCCTACGGAAAGCGGTTTTTAAACTAAAATCACAGTTAAAGAATAGTTTCCCCAAGAGGTTCAGTTGAAGTTCCACGGATAGAAACCGTCACAAATACATGGCCACACAGGACTGCTGATATTCAGCAGTTTTGGAAAATGAAGATATCTCTCGAATGGGTTGGAAAGCGTTCTTCCCCAATTTAAATCCCATAGAACATGTGTGGGATGCTTTGGGGGAACGCCTTACGGCACGATTACATCCTCTGGTGACACACCTAACAACTGAATTATGTGCTTATTGAGGAATGAGCGCTCTTACCTCAAGAAGTGTTGGACAATATGGTGCTATGTATGGAGAAATGGTGGGAAGCAACCATTTCAGTAAGGGGTGGACATATCCCGTACTAAGAAACATCTTGTTGTTCTCTTGGGTGAGTGAGTGAGTGACTGTAGGGGGTTTATTGGCGCAAGAGTTCTTCCTCTTGGAGAAACAATTATGTCTAACGATACTGTCTATTCACGTTCTTCCAACTAATCCTCTTGGGGAATAATGGGTCTTTAAATATTATTCTATTGAAAACTTGCCTCTGAAGAAGAAGATGTGATTATGCAAATCAAGGCTTGTATATAAAGATTAACTTTCTAGCAGGTTAGGAGAGAGAGGTTAGAAGCTAAAAGGATTGCAAGTAGTAATTAACGTAAAGTTAGGCGAGAGCGCTTCGTAGATAATATGATTAATATTAAGATTGACGATTTGGTCAACTAGTTGTTAAATTGGATTTAGGTTGGTTTGAATTAGATTACTTTTGAAATCATCTTCAAATGTAAGAAGGAGTATTGCCTTGTGACGTCTCACGCGTCCTTCTCTAACATAACCTCTGTGTTCTTTGACGGCCACGATTAATGGCAAATCTTTTCCAACCCAAATCCAAGAAGTGAAACGAAGGATAGATGCAAATAAGATAACCTTTAAAAGGACAGAAGTTTTAGTAAGCTCGAGGGCAATTTAGAGAAAGTTCAGTTCAGAAAAGATAGAAGTGTAAATTGACGGCTTACCTAAGAATCACGAAAATCTCGCCATTCATCCAAGGTACATACCATTGTACGCCAGCTTAGATGAATATCTGAAGTGGATTGGACCGTTGCTTAGAAATCAAGGTAGGAGATTATATTCTGAATGCGAATATATTATTAAGATTGAGAGTAGGCGGATATAATATAATTATATAGATAAGTGATCCAATTGCGCGATCTGTGTTAATTACGGCTACGTGTTTTGGTTTATTCTCACTTAATATACGTTTGTTCGATATATAAGTAATTTAAGTTAAACTCTTAATAAAAGTCATATTAAGAATTCTAAAATGTCTCATCATTTCGAGAATCCCACACATCTAACTTACGCTGAAACCCCACGATATGGTCAACGAAGATCGACCATATCGCAGCCTGGACGTACTAAATGTAAGTGATCCGATTTATTATTAAATCCTCTACTTTCTCGTCTTCTTCGCTGTTGTTCCCCATATTTATCAATTGGTGAATTTCTTAACTTGGGTTGTTGAATTTGTGTATTTGTTGAGAATTTGTTAATAAATAGAGTTTGTATTGACTATGACTCATCTTCCTTCCGACCCTCTCACATTAATGGATGGCACCGACCATTCATTGCAACACTATGAGTTAAACAAAGCCTTTTTTTTTGTTTGATTCCATACTATATGCACTGTATTCATTTTTGCGCAACTATGCTTTCGTCATCGTTTAAATACACAATTCTGCTTCTCCTTTCTGAATGTCATGTTTCTCAGATGATTTCTCGTGGAGATGACAAAAAAAGTTGCTTGAGTTTTTGAACACCAGTGTATAAAAAATAGTCCACTAACTTGGATCATTTTTTCAGTTAGAAAAAATGTTGTGATAATATTATTACATACAAAAAATTTAGATAATTTTTAGAAAATCATATATTTTTACGCACCGCTCATATTTGCTTGAATAGATATCAACTTCTTGTGTATAATATATTTCATATTTTGTTTCCAGAACTCTAATGCTAGATAGATGTTAAATTTATATGCCTTCAGAATAAAAATTGTGTGATTGTTGTATACTTCTAAATTTAAACGAACAATTATAAAAAACGGGGATGTGTATGTTTTATAAACTTGCAAAAATAAAAGAATGCTTTTCTATTTGAAAACACTTATCCGTAATTGGGTCCCGTTCTTTAATATGAAACGAAAACAATCTTAGATAAGAGCTGGAATAAACTTAATTCCATGTATTCAACATGGTGTACCAAAAATAGTACCAAAACTCTGCACAGCTGGATTTTTCGCTGGGAGTACATAAAAAATGCCCAAAGAACTGTACGATTCACAGTTTAAGTGAAAAATACGAGAAACAAAGTGTGCCATCACAGCCGTATTAGAGACATCCACAGCAGTCTGCAAAAATTAATAAAGGCAGATGTTCTAAGAGTCCGCCTCGCATATTAAGGCAGGCTTGAGAGCGTCGTGGAATGGATGAGTGCACACGTCGCAGCAGCGCGATGTCCACCTAAGAACAAACAGCATGTAGATGAGTAACTAAGGCCGTTTGTGAAGTCACTACGTCTCGATACACCTATTCCTTGAGATTGACTCATAAGAAAAAAAATCCAATGGCGGAAGATCTGGTGATCATGGAACAGGAACTTAGAACTGGATCCCCACCGGAGTATGCAGTATCTAGCCAATCACGAACAGGAACACAGAAATGCTCCGGAACCCTCTCATGAACCACATGTATTATCATTCATTCATCATCCTTTGCTATATTTTTCTTGTAAGCAATGAATCGCACAGGAACAGTTCTTTGGGTATTTTTTATGTACTCCCAACGAGGAATTTGGCTGTAAAGAGTTTGGGCGCTATTTTTGGGACACCCTGTATATATACTTTCAATACTGAAGCTGTTCAAGCGGGAAAAGACATCTTCAAAAACTAAAAACAGCATTTTTCTTTTAGATTTCATTTGTCATATCAGAGCCAGAAACTTTCGTATTTTCGAACCATTATCAGATGATGAAGACGACATATGAGAAAGTATAGAAACCACTAGAAACTCATACCGAACCAAGTGAGGATTTTTTGACCTATTTCTATTTAATAAGTAAGTATATTTATACATATTACCTATGATCCTTTTTCTTGCTTGCAAACATCCATCAAAATTTATAAAATATTTTACTAACTGCTAGATTTCTAATGTGTCTGTTTTCTTTCTTTATTTTTTTTGGAAAAAAAATCATGCCAAGTTATATACTAATGCATACTTTTTCCTGAAAACATTAACCTCGAACTTTTCTATCCTTTATCTGACTATTTTACCGTATCAGTAGTAAAAAAAAATTTGCCAGTCACTCAAGCAAATATAACGATTTCAACTACTTCGCTTAAGTAAATCAATGAAAATGAAGAATTCAAGGCAAATAGATTTATGCTGAAATATGTGTAACAGAAAAAATTAAATAATATAGGCATATCCAATAAATATTAGGATTGATTTTTTCTTATTAATGGAAAGAGCGAAGCTCTGTGGGTTTTGCCTTCAAACTTGTAGAGTGTATACCCCATAGTAATAGTGTATTTAATTCATATGTTTAGGCAGAAAATACAGCGAATTATTGAGCAGTTTATTTTTATTTTGCTTTAAGCTAAACAAATCGATTACGAATAATTACGATATAATCCGTGAGGGTTACGAAACCATGTCCAGAATGCGTATTTTTGACTGATTCAAAAATATTCAAAATTAAAAAGGAAGTCATGAAAAACGAACATGGGGCTGCCCAAATCACTACGTAGTCCAGGTCTTACTCCAGCGGCCTCTTTGCTCTTGTCGACCAAAAAGCCTGAAAATTCATCGTTTGGAGACCACTGGTGCAATTCAAGTGGTTTTGCCAGGAGAACAGCCTTATGGATATCAACTTCGAAGTTGCGTATGAAGACTGGGAGCCGTATATTGCTTGCAGGAGGATCATATTTTGAAAGGTATTAAGTCACTGTACATATATTTGCAATAAATTTCTTTATGAAGCTTTATAGTCGCGCTATACATTATTCGACAATATATATAAATGTGTGTGCGTGTGTGTAAGGATAATTAATTTATAACCTAAATAAAAATCTATTTCCCAATTTCACTTTATTTTCCCCTCGTACATATTCAAGTCAAGCTAATAATTTCTCGGAAAAGATAGTCCAAACATAAGATTACAATCTTAGCTCATTCATTTTTATGGTCTTCGTCTGTACGCTCTCAAGCTTTACTCTCCAATTGAAATCTAAACTAAAAAATAATGGTTTAGCAGAGTTCTGGAAGTAAACTTAAAATTCCTTTAAAAATCTGGGAGGTTGGAGTTGGTTTGTTTCAATGTTTTTGTACTCAATGGTAATCCAAACCTTCATGCAAGATGCAAGGCTCCTACGGCGATATCGAATGCAAGCAGGCGATGAGCAGTCCCCATCGGAACCTGCCTCTAGACACGTATATAGTCTTCAGAATACTGCACGCAGAACCGGGACTCGTCTGAAAAGACAGCATTGTGCCATTCCTGTATCCACTTTTGTCGTTCGGAACATCGGAGTCGCCATCCCTCTCTAAGGAAAGTCGAAGTAATGGCCGTCGTGCTGACAGTCCAAGCTGCTTCAAACGTCGTCGCACCGTATGAGCGGAAACTGGGTGTGCTGAAAATATGCCAATTTCTTGACTAATGGTCCGTGATGTGGTTGTACGGTTTTGCAAGGCCGACCAGGCGTTAGTCATGGGAGGGCGCGGAGATTCTGCATGCCGTTGAGTATGGCCCACAGCAACCCACTGATTCCATATGTGTGTAACAGTGGTTCGATTTCGACCAGTGTGATGGGCAGAAGATAATCCACTCTCGAAAGGTATCGATCCTGCCTCTATCAAATTCCGACACTTGCTGGTAAGCATTTCTTCTTTTTATTTAAGGCATACCACAACATTCTGAGCAAACTCCGCCCTTAAAAGCGCTTTCCGAATGAGAAAACCATTTCACATATTTTCTTTTATTTAATGCTTCAGATGTCGTTTCTCCCTCCTGCATCATTTGAATGCACTGAAACACTAATCGTTTGCATATCCCTGCCTTCCTTTTGTGTGATTTTGTAGTTCGTCACATCATTCCTTCCTGTGTTGCAATTTTAATGGTCAGTCGTGTAAATAGACAAAGGTATTGTTCTGAGTGGGAATTACTGAGCACGTGATGGTTTTTATATCTATATTAATAATTAGCCCTTGTAATGCTTTATATAGTACATATATAGGAGATACATATAAATGAGAAAATCGACTCATTCACCCATCCCGAAGTCTCCTGAACTATTAGACCTACAGACTTGAAATTTGGCAGAGTAGAGCTCCGCAAAAACGGGTTTTGCGAAAATCTACCCCCAAGGGGAGTTACTGGCACGTTATAGAGAAAAAAAATTCCATTTTTGGACTATTAGACCCCTTCAGATTTGAAATTTTGTAAAAACGTCTCTTTCATTGTGTAGATATTCGACATGAGCGAATTTTATGGAAATAGCCCCATAAGGCATTAAGGAGTTGCAACGTATTACGGGAGCGTTAAGATAATAAATTTCCCGTTTGGTACTCTATTAAGCCTACAAACTTGACATCTAGTAACCATGTCTCTTTTGCTGAGTAGAGATCCACTAGGAATGAGTTTGTATTTGGAAACTGGCTCCGGTGAGAAATTGAGGAGGCGTTATAGATTTAAAAAAAAAAAAAGTTCCAATTTTTGAGCTATTAGACCTAAAGAAGTGTCATTCCTACTCATGCTTAGAAAACGACTGCGTTTGGAGACAATTTATGACTCTGCAATGTTTAAATTTTCTTGAATATTAATTACTATCTATACTAATAAAAGAAAAGTTTGTGTGTTGGTGAATCAACACAAAGCAGAACAACTCAGACTTGTTGAAACTTTGTATCATGATGGTGGACATTTTGAAGAGATATTTTGAAATTCATCTTAAAATTTTTTAAATTATATTTTTAAGCACCAAGAGAGAAACTTGTAAAACATTTAAGTTCAACATTCAAAACGATTAGCTTCTACTTATTTTTAGTTTTGAGAGTATGTTATCTTTGAAAAAGTTTTCCTTCAAATTTCAAGAAATTCCTGGACTACTTGGTATTCTGAAATCTACAGAAATAATTTGGAAAAAATTCCCTCTCCTCTCCCATTTAAAAAAAATGTACAACCATCATATATAAAAATGTAAAATGTAAAAGTATCTGACTAAAATCTTGATGATGAAATTAAGGGTTTTAATAAAACTATAATATAGATGTCTGTGAAAGTTTTTAAATGATAACCTGAATCCGATGAACATCAAGAATGTACGGAAACACTATAATTCAAATAAATCTCTAATTATGCACATCATTTGTAACTCGCAAATTGTTAATATTAGCATTATAACTGAATTATTTGAATAAACTAAAGCACATGGAAAAAATAGTTCCCTGTCAAAATATTAAGTTTCATTGAAAATATTATAATTTATAGCATAATATACATACGAGATATATATTTTTCCAAAACTTATTCAAATTATGAAGCATTTTTTACTATTTCTTTCCTTCTTCTTATTAGCACTGTTATTGTATGAAGTTATTTTTGGTTTTTAATATAATTAAAATTTGTGTACATTTTCTACTGATATATTTTTACCTTTATTTTTTTCATTTTTTCTTAAAAACTTCATAATGCAAAAGGCGTTATTCACCAGCATTTAATTTTATATACTGGAAAAGAAATAGATGTAAACAGTTGTATTATTAAAGATAAGTATAGGCATAGGGGTATGACCTACTAAACGAGACGTTTTAACATTGCAACCCTATTGTTTTAAACTAGGCAAAAGAAATGTAGGTCACATGTTGATAGTTAAAACGTTTATCAAAACGTGGTTTGATCAAGTGGTTGTTCATGATTCATGAGCTAAACATGATGTCTTTAGTTTCCCGTGTTTCAAACTTAACGGCTTGCATCAATCATTTCAGATTCACAAAGGTTTATCTGCGCTAAAACGTATTTAAATTCTTTGTGTGTGTGGAAAAAATTGTTATATGTGTGTGTATGTGATTTACGTAACGATTTGCATAAGGTAAAAATTTTCCATTTGCTTTTATTTCTATTTTAAAAAAAATATTTTTGACAACAATGAAATAGATCTAAATATAAGCATTCCATACTGCGATACATATTTCAAATAAGTAAGTTAATAAAAATTAAAATATCTTCTAACATTAAGGAAAATTATCGCTCATTTATTCAATCACATTTATTTATAAAAGCAAAATATTAACTTTATTCAAGCAGCACTGAGTGTGAATTTCATTCTTTCTATTTTAAATTAAACAAAACGTACAAGAAACATGTTAGTGGACAAAAACCAAAGATGCCTTTTATTTTCACTAGAGACAACCACAAAACCAAGCTAATTAATATAAATAAGCATAATAGCAGGAGGAAACATGAAATGTATGCAATTTTTTATTGTGTATGGGAGAGGCTTACGTTACAGTGCCGCGATAAAGAATTGAAGATTATCACTGCGTGCAGATGGCGTTGGTTGTAGTGAAATCCGAATATTAAAGGAATAAACTGGTGATTGCGAAATTTTGAAGGTGTCCAAAAGATATCATTTTTATCATTTTACACTCGGAACGATAATCAAAAAACTGAAAAAGGGCGACAAACAACGGATTTTGCCAGAGAATTCGAGATCACCCACTGCGCTATCTCCCGATTTCGAGCCTTATTTTAAACAAGAGAAATGTGCAGGTGGTACAAGTTGGGAGGTCGTTGCAGGTATATCGCAACTGCAAAGAAGAAGAATCGTCGTACCATAACTGGTGAAGAGACAAATGAACTTCATGTTGACAGGTATCGGGTATCGCGAAAAATCGTTTCCAGACGCTTGCGGTAAGTAAAATTATACATCCAAAAAATCGTTGAGTGTCTCACGGACAACAGCATAGCTCTCGTTTTTAATGCTATAAGTAACATGGAAATTAGACTGAGAATAATTGAGTATGTATGTTTATCTATGGTAAGAATAGATTTAGACTTTCATTTGATTGTAGACTTCAGGTAATCCAGTTTGAGGGTGGAATTGTGTACCGACGTCATTATATTGATGAAAGATACTGATATGGTTCTTTTAGCGTAATACTATGAGCTGCCTTTGTGAAAATATTTGGAACGCAATTGGGTATGGCAGATCACGGCTCTTCGCGAAGACTTTTCCAGCTATTCAGACTTCTACCTTTAAATATTATTAAGAATTAATATATGTCTACTAAAAATTAAGGTTTACCTTTCTCTTTTTCTTTTTAATAATCTATTGAAAAAAGTCTGTATTTTACCTAAGAAATCCAATTTAATTTTTTGACACAAGTGGGCAGCTATGGAGCAACTGCCTAAAATAAAAACAGTAATATGTGATACATGGAATAATTTATCTGAAACATATGACGCAATAAAAAAACTAGTATTTGCTGCTCTTACATAATACTAGCTAGTATACCCGTTCTTCGCACGGGTAAATTGAAAAATTAAACAATACAGATTGAAGGATAAAGAAGTTTTTAATGAGTTAATTTTACGTGAATTGCATATTAAACAACAAAAAGCTTTTTGCATATCTGACATTAATTCAGAACAAAACTGCATTTTTTGTATTAAAACTTCCTTTTTAAATTTGGATATTTTTATTTAAAAATAGTTGGTTTATAAATACGTGATAAAAGAATTATGTCAATGTAATATCAATTTCCTATAAGGAATGAAATTACATTTCGCTTGGATATTATAAGATTATTTTAATTTTGGATATTATGAAATAAATAAAGGTTCTAATTATATAACTTTAACACATAAAATGTGATATTACAGCATATTCAATAAAATTAAATTTCAATGTTTTTGAATGATGCAATCAATGATTAGGTTAACAAGAATAATAGAAGTAAATGAAAAATACATTATTAACAAATTATATGGACACCTTTTGAAAAACGAAAAAGTATGAACATTTAATACGACGTTGGTCTTTCATTTTACCTGATAATCTCAAACATTCTATTTTTAATTAAAATAACAAGGTATTGAGTTCAATTTTAGAATTATTGCGCCATTCTCTTGCAATGGCTACTTTTAATCTATATTCGCAGATGACAATTATTTATTTTAAGCATAAACTTTGCGACATAATATACACCAAAGGTTTTCTATGGGGAACAAATCTCCAATTTAAATATGATAAAAACATTGAATCAAACCTGGATGGATTTAGAAGTATGATAAGAAGTACTGTCTTGCTGAAATATCCCCTCAGTACCTTCTAATTAAAGGCTATATAGTATCAGATGATCATATAGCATAGCTTGATATCGGGCAGTATCCATAGGTCCTGAAATTAGCTGTAAATCGCCCAATGAATCATGAACAAAGGTCGAAAAATGTGTCGCTCTTCCATGCTGTAAAAATCATTTTTCTTCCAGGTTGTTTTATTTTGTTTAAAACATTTTTTTAATTATGACTTTGTGAATGGCAACTTTAGAACGCTTCTCATAAACTTAGCTATTTCTCTTTCAGCTTTCCCAGCGCTCATTTCAAATACAATTTTTCTCACTTCTCATTCAAATAACTTTTTACCCTGCAGTTCCTTCAAATAATTCGTGGATAAATAAAGAAATAAAAACGTTCATGTTTGTGTCTGAAGTAATGTTTTCAGGAAATGCTATAACGCTTGCATTTTGGCATGATTCTATAAAGAGATGTATAATACGCTTATGTTCTCAAGTAGTCTTATAACTTCTTGACAGACATCTTACTTGATTTTTAGCATGATTCTATAAAGAGATGTATAACCCTTTATCTACAGCATTATGATTTACTGCAGTTTTTTTCATGTAATATTTTTTTTTTGGATCTCTACATTGAAAATTAAGGGATGTACATAAACAAAATACTCAACTTTGGGAAATTTAATCCGATATAGCTAATTAATTAATTAATTAAAGATATTCAACTGTAAAATTAATTATATACATTGTTCACTTAAAATAAATAGTCAAATCATTTTCTAAGGTCTTCATTAACGTACAAAAAAAAAAAAAAAAAAAAAAAAAA
>BMAV01000289.1:844529-863471 GCA_019973955.1 Trichonephila inaurata madagascariensis
ATATATATATATATATATATATAAATATTCTTGAAATTTTCTTTATTTAAT
This sequence comes from Trichonephila inaurata madagascariensis, assembly GCA_019973955.1. Classification (NCBI taxonomy): domain Eukaryota; kingdom Metazoa; phylum Arthropoda; class Arachnida; order Araneae; family Nephilidae; genus Trichonephila; species Trichonephila inaurata. The sequence continues at coordinate 844,581 of BMAV01000289.1, forward strand.
TACGAAAATTACTTTTGTGTTTATTAAGTTCCACTCAAAATTTGAGCCCGTTACCCAAACCTCTATCCGTGGCCATGATCGAAGATATTATAAACAAAAGTCTCCCATATTTCCTTTAAAAAATAAGAAAAAAACACAGGTATTACTATAGATTGAAATACGATTAAGCAAAAACATCGAAGATAAATAAACTCATATTTCAGTCTATAGTATATATATAGTGCATGTAAAAATAATTTTCAAAATAAAGCTATGCAGAATTGTTTAAATTTACGAAAGAATGCCCGCTGAAAACAAACAACAACAACAAAAAAAAAGTTAACCATACCCATTTTGGAGGAACATCGTCATCCTTGACATTGGATGCCCCTCACCTTTCCACACCTATCTTGAAATCAAGATGACCGTGACCTTTTATGGTCACAGTTCCTTTTTTCGTACTCTCGCGCAGATGTGAAATAATTGGGAAACTGTAACCTATAAAGAGGCACCACATTTGAAAGAGAAGACCAAATTTATTAAACATAGCACACCTAAAAAAATGAGATTTATTAATTTAATAACATTTTCTAATAAAAAATAATTGTATTTTAAGTTTTGAAATTTTATAATGCATTGTGTGTCTCGTTTTTATCGATTAATAGTTTCTCTTGATGTTTTTCTCTTCATTCCTAAAATTGTTTTCATCAAATTGTAAAAGATTAACCCCTTTTCTGTCGAACTTTTTTTGCTAATTTCTGACCCCCCCCAAAAAAAAAATCATTTTTATTGCACAAAATTAATATATATTCTATCCTTAAGTGCAAAATGCAAATTATTTTTCTTAGTAAGCAATATTTTACTTGTTTTATAGTTCGAAAATATGTGATATCCCGTTTACTAATCTTCAGTTTTCCCGGCAATGCAACTTAGTTTTAAATTTTAAAATGTACACTGTGATAACATATATGTATTAATTCTACTGCTGTCAGTAGTTTAAGATAAATATCTATAAAAACTAATAAAAGTATTTGTTTAAAATTATTTGGAATAATATCTATTTTTTTTAAAAATATTTTGGCATAAGTACCTTACCGTTAAAATGGCATTACAATCTTCCTTGGACATCAGAGCATAAAAATCACTTTTATCACAAAAACCGAAATTATGTATTACATATTATTTTTTGTTTACTTTGTGAAGCAAAATTTTTATAATAAATGTAAAAAATACCTTGAATGGTTTTTTATTTGAAATTTTATCACATATCACGAGATTCATTAGATGTTATTAGTGTTAGATTCCCGGCGGGAAATCTCACTGCGATAATTGTGATGAAAGTAATACTAGTTGAGGCATCTCGTGAAAATATTCAAGAATACAAAAATATCATGGAAATTAAAAAGACGTATAAGTAACGACGAATTCAGTTTCAAGGATAAAATGTTTCTTTTCGTCGCATGCCATGCGACGGCGACAAAACGGGCAGAAAAACGTCAACAGAAAAGAGGTTAAAGCTAAAATTCGAAACACTTCTTTTTCACACAGGAAGCACATTATTATATTAGTGTCGTATTCTGATTTCACTAATTTACACAGAAAAATAGTTTTCATTCTCTCGCTTTTGTATTGTTTTGTTTCAACCTGTTATTTTCAATCTATACCAGTGATCTTCAATTTTTTCTGATTCTCGGCACCCTTAGAATTATGAAATGTTTTAGAGTAAACCCTTTTCCACACACACACACAACTTCTTCTGCAAACACATTACCGGAGTTACGTTTCGACAGTGCCCTTCCAAATGTGTTGCTCGGAATACTCGTCTTCAGAGTAATATAGGCTTCACTTCTGCTATTACATCCCTTCAGAGTAGCTATTTCACGATACAAAACCCTACCCCACCCTTCAGGGATGGGTAGGGGTAGGCTTTCTATCCTTATACATCCCCATACACTCTTTGCATAACGCGGCATGGTACGTACATTTTCCGATAAATGCAGAGCTACAAGTCCTGTGAAGTGCAGTGTTACGAGTCAACGATATAATTTTCTTTTACAGCTATCCTGGATTTCCGTTCTGGAAGCCCTACGATGTCTCTAAACAATAGTATTTGTGCAAGATTGTGCTTCCCCACACATAGCCGCAACAGGTACTTCACTGTAATTTTATTGAAACTAGAATTACCGGCCTACCAAATCCTTAGATTTGAATCCGTGCACTTTTGGTAAAGGGGATACATCAAAAACTTGGTCTACCACTATTCAATCACACACTACGGATTTACAGATCTGCATAGCAGGCTACGTGCTTGGCATGTTTTCAGCAATTGAATTTATGGGTTTACACGTCCATATACAAGTAGTAGCAGATAATAGTGGATAGCATATTGAATATATAAATTTTTCAATTAATTGTTTGTGATGGGATAAAATTCTGATTTTGGAGTGATTTGATTTCTTTGAATTAACAGTACTTAATTAAACATCTCTAATTCCTTCAACCGAAATCATATTTACAACGACAGCCAAGTAACGAGATGACACCTGGGTAAGAACTAATTCTTCATTCTTCCACTCTACGCCACGTAAGGGCTTTAAATCTGAGCTGAAGCTAACAAGCAACAGTCATATTTTTCAAAACGACAGTCTTTTTGTAGAATCATATATCGAGAATACAGGACTTTAATTTAACGCTGCACTCTGTGATACTTGTGGCATTAATCATTCGGGTATATCTACCCTTATTTGACCTTGAGGATCGTGGTCCCTATTTGAATATTTTTTCAGTGTTTTTGAATATTTTGAGCTTGCTCTTCTCCCGTAAATTTATCTTACAACATTCAATGCTTTGGCGTTTTCAATTCCTACTATTAGTTTCCACTCTTCCTATATTTATTTATTTATTTATGTACATATATATCTATCTTGTTCAAATTTTCAATCTTTAATAAAATACTTTTTATTCCTCCCCTCAAGTTCAAATACAATGTTTTAAACTTGTAGTGGATGAAACTTGATGTTAATAGAGTTTTTTCAAATATTAATTCATTAATTAAAATTTAAATAATGAATAAATAGAACGATAAAAATAATAGTCCTACACCATATATAAAAAGGAAACTCGCGCGTTGTGCCCTTGTTGCACAATGGATAGCTCATTCGAATCCTACCTGGGGTGGCGTCATTTCTGAGAATTTGATTTATGAATGAATAAATCGTAACAAACAAAAATAATGGTTCAACACCATATGCAGAAAGGAAAATCGCTTTCTATTTTGCTACTAAATTTTGTGATTCTGTCATATGTATATGCGTATTGATATTAATTGTAATTATTTAATAAAAAGAAACTAGAATAAAAAAAAATTGTGGACCTAAGAGTAGGTATTGACTCAGAAATTTTTTTATATTACTTGTTATAACGTAAATTAACGATAAACCTAGTGTTTCTTACTAAGCATTACTAATTGTGTTTGAGAAAAATTTCATCTTTTGATATTTGTGAACCTGGGTATTTTTCTTTTGGAACTGAGCATGCATTGTATTAATTCTAATCAATAACATGCAACATTTTTATGATTTTAAAGTCGATGTTATTCGTTTGTATCTATACGTAAGGTAAAAATTTTTATAAACTACGAAGAGTAACTTTAAATTCCCGCAGTTGTTTCAAATATGCGATAATGTGAAAACATTGCAATAATCTTCTATGTAAAGTCTCATTCAATTTTAACTGCTTTTCAGAACTCTTTCAAAATAATAATACACAAGGTGTTTTCATAAATAGCCCCAAACTCTGCTCAACTGATTCCTCGTTGGGAGTACATAAAAAATGCCCAGAGAACTGTACCTGTACGATCCATAGTTTACTAGAAAAATACAGTAAATGAAAACGCATGATGATGAATGAATGAAGGTACATGATAGGGCTCCGACACATTTTTGTGCACCTGTACGTGATTGGCTGAATGTTGCATACCCTGGTCCCTATATCGAACGAGGGGGGGGGGGAGAGGGCCCAGTTCTATGTCCGCCTCGATTTCCAGATCTCATACCATTGGGGTTTTTTTCCTATCAGACATTCTCAAGGAATTGGTGCATCGAGACGTTGTGACTTTGCAAACGGATTAAGTTGCTTTTCCGCATGTTGTTTAAATTTCGGTGGAACCACGCAGTTGCGACCTTGTGTACTCATTCATTACACGGCGTGCTCAAGCCTGTTTCGATATGCCCGGTAGACGAGCGCGCGCGCGCTTTGAACATCTTCCTTTATAAATATTTTCAAATTCTGCTGTTGATGTATCTAATAAGGCTGTGACGTCATACTTTGTTTTTCATATTTTGCTCGTAAACTATGGACAGTACATGTACCGTTCTTTAGGCATCTTTTTTATGTACTTCCAACCAGGAATCTGGCTGTGCTGATTTTGGACACTATTTTTGGGATACCCTGTATCTTTGGTTTTATTTAGACATAAATATATTCCAATAGTTAATATGAAAGTAGGTAACTTAGCAATCACGTTAATCAACAAATGGATTCAGGAAATGTTTGTCATCATCCAATAAATTAGTTCAAAACAAATTTCTACAATCTTTAAACAGAAACCTAAACTTATAAATAATTTTTCATCAAGAGAAAGTTTTTACCATTTCAAAAGTAGTTTAAATTGTCAGATTTACATTTCTCTGAGAAACAAGGATTCAAGTGTGAAGAATAAAATATAAAAGAAAAATTAATGATTGGGTCCATTCCAAAATTTATTGAAGATTATATGCCCCTTATACTTGTATAATGTGTTGTTGAAAAATGTGCATTCGTTAGAATATGCATTCTTCAATGGAAACTATTGAATGCTTACGAATTTAGAAAAGATTTATCCCCATCTATGTAAGAGAAATGGGACTCCTTCACATCGAGATCTCCGGAACTATTAGACTCAGTGGCGCACACAAGGGTATGGTTTGGTGGTTCAAACCCCTCCTATCCCTTTAAGACCCAGCTTGAACGTTCGTGATAGAACACTCCACGTTCCAGGAAGGTAGCAAATTTTTTTTAATTATTTTTTTCCAGTGTCTTTGGGTTCAGTATAGTGTTAATAACCAGAAGAATGTAAGATTTAAAGATAAAAATATTTCGGAGTAAATATTCGGAGATAAAAATATTACAGATAAGAATGTCTAACTTGCACAATTATGCGGGCTGGGTCTAAAAGGGCTATATACCAACATATTTTTAATTTTTAGCGTAAAGATTACGTCTCAGTGCTTTCGACAGCGTCTTTTTGAAAATATAGCCCCTCCCATGAAAGCAGTCTGTGTACGCCTTGAGTAGACGAAAAACTTTAAATTTAATAGGCATGTTTCTTTTGTTCAATAGAGATCTGCTACAAACGGGTTTTGCAAAAATTGACTTCCGAGGGGAGTTAAGTGGGTGTCATAGACGAAGATTCTAGTTTTTGAATTAAAGGACCTGCACACTTAAAATATGTCTGGCATATTTAATTTGTTGAGATTCGTTAAGAAGAGTTTTTTTTTTGGTAGTCAACTTCCAAAGATGGGGTGCGTATACAATAAATAAATCCCGTTTTGAGCCTATTAGACCTACAGAATTGAAACTTGGCAGGTATTTTTCTTTTGTTGAATTCGTTGAATGGAGATCCATTTTGAACTGGTTTTGAGGAAATCATCAAAAAAGGAAGTGAGCGGAGTTGCGTGAGTGTTATAAATAAAATATTCCCATTTTTAGCATTAGACCTACATACTTAAATTTGATAGACATATTTCTTTTGTTGACTAGAGATTCGCTCAGAAAAAGTTTTACTCAAATCAACTCCCAAGGAAGTGAACACGGGAGCATAAATGCAATATATCTTCTCTCTATAAATATGTACTTAAGAAAGAAAGTGACTCTCCAGAGCGAGATCTCCGGAATTATTACACCAACAGACCTGAAATTTGCAAGCATGTTTCTTTTGTTGAGTACATTTCAGCTAAAACCAAGGTTACGAAAATAACATCTCTCAGCGGTTTAAAAGATAATGATATATTTGTTTTAGATAATATTTTCATGTTTACTAACAGATGAATTCTGGGAAAAACTGAGTTATTCGGCTTTTATATTTTACTTCGCTACCTTATTTTCTAAATTGCTTTTTCCTTAGAGTTTAATTTTCCCTGTTTACTTAAAACTATTTAAAATATTATAATTGAATCTGGACCTCATTACAATTTTTTTATCCTTCTGCCTCGATTATTACATAATTTTCTGCTCCTCCGTGTGAAGAACGTGTATACCTGTGTGTGGAATATAGTAAACCATACGTGTATACCATATATATGTATGGAATACAGTAAACCATACGCGTATACCACATATGCGTGTGGAATATAACAAAACATACGCAGTACGAATAAGTTCTTATATTGCTTAAAATAAAATGCATGAGTTGAATCTACAGATTTTGATAAGTACATCTCTGTTTTCGATAGAAAAGTGGTAGTGCATGTATTCCATATTATCTTTCTAATTAATCGGTGCACTTTACTAAGTACAAACGGTGTCATTCATACTCTCCCCTATGTATCATTAGCGTGCAGATTAAAACGGATTCGTATAACTGTATTATACAGGCCTAAAATGGAAGAATGAAGAATGTATAATGGCAATAGCCTAATATTCCTTCCTGACATGGTTTCAAACTAGTGATCCATGTGTTCGAGTCGCAGGTTTGAGTCCTGATGCCTCTGAAGACCAACCGTGTAGAGCAGTGGTCTTCAAACTTTTTCGACTCATGGAACCCTTAGAACTAAAAGATGTTTTCGGGGAACCCCCCATTCCACACATTTAGATGAATAAAACTCTCTAAATATATTACAGTAATATTTTAAATTGATCAACGTGTTACAGTACTTTAAGTAATAAATAAAACAAATTTTAAAGTCATTTCCTATTTAGGTCAACAAAGAAACATTTTATTTTAGTTACTTACTTTTTATTTTAGTTTATTTACTTTTTATTAAATAATTACAATTATAATATAAATATGTATATACATATGACAGAATCACAATATTAAGTGCCAAAATAGAAAGCGATTTTTCATTCTATATACGGTGTTGGACTATTATTGTTTGTTTGTTACTCTTTATTCATTCATAAATCACATTCGTAGAAATTATGCCATCCCAGGTAGAATTCGAACCCATGACCTTTAGAATAGAAGTCCAACGCGCTATCCATTGCGCTACAGGAACGCAGAGAAAGACTTTTCTTTTTATATATGGTGTTGGGCCTTTTTTGGTTACTGTTAATTAATTAATTAATATTTGAAAAAAAGCTGTATTAACATCAAGTGTCATCCACTACAAGTTTAAGAAAATGTATTTGAACTTGAGTGGATGAATAAAAAATATTTTATTAATGATTGAAAATTTGACCTTCATGGGCTGTTGTGCCAATGTGAGAGAAAATATATATGTTCAGGAGTATGTTTTTGAGAATTGAAAACTAAAGGAATAATAAAAAGTGTCATGCAAAGACTACATATTCCTTTTAGATAAAAATGAAAGACCCAGAGATCAATGCATATACGATTAAATACGATTTTTTTAAAGAAATTAAGGAATTATCTTACAAAACATTCGATGCAAATAATCTTGATTCCACTCAACTGTAATAGTTTTTTTTAAAGTAATTCGGTGATTTTATATAAAAAGATGTTAAAATTATAGAGATGACTGTATTACATTAAAATACGCTATTTCAAGGAATTTTTTTACCCGGAAATGGTGTAATAATAAGCCAGCTCCCCAATACTTACTTTGTTTTGATGGAATGTCGTCACAAATTACTTTTAGGAATAGAGGTCGGTGAGACTGAAATAGCTCCAATGGTGTCTCAAATGTTTTACTTCTGTATTTGTCGTGACTTTTTTCAAAGAAAAAAAGTACGAAGATCGCTTATCAGTTGTTTATTATGTTACAAACTCTACTTCGGAATTTTTAGAATTTTTTTTTTTTTTTTTTTTTTATTTTTTTTTTTTTTGGGTTTTTTAGAGGGGATTTTTTAAATTAAAAAAAATTATTTTTTTTTTTTTTTTTTTTTTTATTTTTTTACAAATTTTACTTGGTATTTTTTATAATTTTTTTTTTTTTTTTGTCTTAATTGTATTTATTTGCTGGTTATCTCAGAGGTCATTTTGAAATTAAAACTCTATATCTTTTTTATCATTTTTTTTTTAAACTTGAGTTGTTCAGTAAAATTTAGAAGATTTTTTTCAAATCACTAATTAAACTAACGATTCTATCAAGAGTCAATATTTGATATTATGAGGAAATTTATTTTTATCGTTTGAACTGAGCTTTTGAAAAAGTTTCATGAGCTCAGGTTTTAACTTGTAGAGGGGATGATGTATGTTAAATCTGTTGAGGCTCAAAGTTCTCCTGTTGGCATGGTGTAGTAGTTTGGAGAGGGGGTGTCAGCTCAGGGGTCTTCCTCGCCAGTAACCTATGTGTTGCTTCATTTTGTGATCTTATTAAAAAAATAACACATTCACTCATTTGAATAAGTTAAAATGTGTAATTTTATGTATTGTAAGGAATTTTCACAATGAAAAACGTAAATGAATAAAATGTAATTCGATTAAAATATTTGTACTAAACATTAACTGCTGAAAAAAACCAACATAAAATTCGATATAAATAAACTTAAAGGACATTGTTAGCAAAATGAAGGAAGGAGAAAGAGAAATACATAAATATGTGTCACAAGTAACACAAAAAATTTTTAATTTTGATTCAGTCATTTTGAGATTGATTGGTCGTTTATCAATTTCGCAAGCCCTACTTAAAAACAACCCGGGAATTATTGGTTAATCAACTAGATAACGCTTTATCTAACGACGGTACTTATATAAGTACCGCTTACTTTAAAAAATTACATAGAATAATCATTTTTACGAATACTCTGACGATATACTTAGCAGGAATATTCGTTTAAATCAACTCTTTCAAGATATATGGCAGCACGGGTTCTATGATAAGTATTTTAGCAAGGAAGGCGAATAGTGTTATAGCAGAAGTTACGTTTTCAGCTGACATTTTGATCGGATTGCACAGATTGTAATTTTTGTTTCAAAAAAAATAATTAATGTCAAAAGATAAGTGTCATATTTTTTTGTATGTTTCAGAAGATCTTAGAAAACTATTTGACTATTTCTTTTAAGTGGTGAGTGAATATAATTAATTTTACAGTTGAATAACTTTGTGGTGCTTATAAGTGCTGACAGCACACTGGGTGTTGGAGCAAGAACTTGTCCGTGTGACTTATAGTTGTTTTTTGTTGTGTTGTACAGTCATCACTATCGTGCAATAGACTTATGCTTTATTTATTTATTTTTTGGCATTTCTTTACAGCTTAACTTATTTCTTTGCAGCTTAACTTTTAAGCTTTCCGCCCGTGTGGCTTATCGTTGTTTTTTTGTTCTGTTGTAGAGTTATCACTATAGTGCAATTGACTTAGGCTTTTTTGACATTTCTTTTAGCTTAACTTATTTATTTTGCTTTTTTATTATTTTATTTTAACGTTTTCAAAAAATTTTGAACTTTAAATCTGAATTTTTTATTTTGCCATACAATTAAGTGAATTATCTATTCTTATTTCAAAAATTAACGACCTTTTAATTTCTTTATGTATTTATGTATTTCCAATATTTAACAATAAATAGAGATTTTCAAGGTGCTATTATTATTATTATTTTCTTTTCTTATATTACCTGGAAAAAAGAAACTCTGTTTTCAAGAGGCTATGGATTTATTACAGAACCTACTAAATGAAATCAATGATGTACTAACAGATGATTTTTTAGATAAAGAAGTCTCAGCAAATTATCTGCATGAATTTTTGTTAATTTCTTAGGATGACGATCAACAGATTAAACTCAAGCTGTAATAATTGATGTTAAGAAAATGCAGCATTTCTTACCCCAGGATGCAGTGCTTTAAAAAACATTCTATCGAAACCTCACTCAAAATGCACAATAATGCTCACTCAAATGCAACGTGTAATGAATTTCTGTGTATTAATGAAAAAAAAACTGTTTCCTTGGATATCATCAATTAAGTTTATGTGTAAAAAAACTAAATAAATTTTAAAAATTTAATAATCTTTAAAAATAAATATTTTGTGCTGTGTAAAATATTAGTGTTATCTGGTTATTTAGTATTTTTTTAAGAGTTAAAACTGCTTTAAAAAAGTCATTCGGTCTTTTCGTATTATGAGAATATTTGAGTCCTTTGTGGACTGACTGTAAAGTACCAATTTAATTAATTAGCTCTACCGAATTAAATTTCCCAATGTTGAGTATTTTATTTATGTATATCCCATAATTTTCAATACAGTGATTCAAAAAAATATTGCATGAAAAAATTTGCAGTAAATTATAATGCGGTAGATAAAGGGATAATCACATACATATTACCTTGTTTCATCAACAAAAAAGACGGTACACTGTAAATCAGCAGGACACTAAAAAATGTTTCGATTGCGAGAAGCAATTGCGTAATTGAGTTTTGTGACGGATCTCATACTCTTGAGTTACCATCAAGTCCACCACACTTGAGCTCATACCCCACTCTCCAAACTTCCATATTACTCGAACGTGAGGGCTTTGAACGTCAAAATATTTGACGTCCATCAACCGCTCTGCATGTTTGCATCAGAACGTCTCGACAGAAGCCACTCTGCTCATATACTCGTGACTATGACCACTCGACTATTGTGGTCAGTGAAATATTTAAAACTTCCTTCGACGTCATTTTGAGTTGTACTGTTCTGTTATATTTTCAGATATTATACACTGAATTTGAAATTCCTTTGACCTCACTGAAATTAGAAATGGTAAATTATATTCGAGGCATTTGAAAGGATAAGTTAATAAGGCAGAAATTACTTATTAATTTTTTAAATCGAAAAAAAAATAGGAGAAATATTACTTACAATAATGAATTGAAACTGTGACGGGCTTTCATAGCGATTTCCATTAATATCCTCTTGGAGTTCTTTGGGGCCATAATGGCAATTCTTTCCAATCAATTAACCTACCCGTACCTGTGCCTTCAAGATAAAGGTGGATACCATTCCAAAAGGATTAAAGGCACGTCAGTGAGACCAAGAGAGTAACTGTTACCAAGGATTTAGCGATAAGCGTCCGTTTTCAATTAAGATATAGGGAAACTGCGTGTATTAAGGAGATTAGCAGTAATCTGTAAAGTTGGATATAGTGGTAATTACGCGATTATTTGGTAATACGAATTGTGTCTTCTTACTCCAGATCCGTTTTCTATAATTATTATTATCATTGTGTATAATAATTAAGTTAAGATCTTAATAAACAGATATTAAGATAAACAATATGTCTGATTCTTCGTTCCTTCCTACAGATACAAGTCGCGTAGATAACGTAGAATAGGGGCACCCACGGGCACTTGGCTCACAACTGAATGATAAAAAAGTGAAGGTGAAACCTATAATAATTAACAGAACTATAAATCTCAAAAGGCTCACCTCAATGGTAAGAAATGAGAATTTTTGAAAAATATTAATAATCAGTTTTCTTCATTATGATAGATAATGTTCTTGTCTAATAATTTGAATTTTATTTAGGTTGAGAATATATTGCAAACAATATAATCTGAGATTTTTTACGAAACATTCTTACGTTTTTTCTTTTTCCGTAAAGTTTTTCACCCTTCTTAGTAATTCTAATACAATTAATGTAATACGTCAATTTTTTTTTTATGTATTCTGTTAATAAACCATAAAGAAATTCTATAATTATGTTGATCTTAAGTATATAATATGAGATAAAAATAAGTTTTGTATCAACGTATGTATACATATAGTTTCGAAAAACAAGTATTTAATCAAGGCACATTTTTTCCTAATTTTTTATTTATTCTAAATTTGAGAGTGCAAATTCCCATTGAATAATTATATTTTATTTTTAATTCAAACTGTAAAAAAATGAATAGTTAATGGCGAGTTTTAAAATTCAAATCGGGCAAATTTTTGTAGATAAATGCATATTTAAATGGTTTTTGTTTAGTAATTTTTAGCTGTTGAAAGAGAGATAGGATGATAAAAATTTCTGAATTTTATTTTGTACATTTGTTGCCATGAATTTCTCAATTTTTTTCCAAATATTTTATAAATTATATTACACCTAGAAAGAAAAATGAATTATCTCTGATAAGGTACAAAGAAAGTTTTAATTTAAGAACAGAATGTTCTTTGCTTTAAATTACCAATTCTTAAAAAAAAATACTTAATGTTTCTACATTTAACACAACGTTGAAAAATTCAATCCATTAGAAAAATCTAAAAGCAAACAAAAACTGGGTGACCTCAATCTCTTTCAAGAAGTAATTAAAAAAAAAATACGAAGGCCAAACTCAAATTTTTTTTTATTAGCAGTGTACAGTAAGTTGTAGATATTGTTTCTTGTTCTCGGGCAATCGAATCACAACCCAAATTTTCCTATATATTAAACTATAAAGGGCAAAAATCTGGAAGGAAATATATTAACCAAGAAAATTTCCCCCCCCCCCCCAAAAAAAATATTTAAAATGACTTTTGAGGTTTTCAAAAGAATTTTCAGATGAAATTTCTTTTAAAAGAAGCCAGTGTTAACTGACGATAGTACATTCTGATGTTTGGTTCCAATAGTTAAAACGTAGTTTGATTAGGAAATAAGAAACAGCTTTGTAGCCAAACATAATGATTCATTCGTATTATTTTTTATTAAAGATGTCTGTCTTAAAATGGTTTATTCAACTTTAATTCAAATAATAACTTCTTGAATATTGTAATGACTTAAATGGCTAACAACAAAATATTTTCCATTCAATGAGGGATGAAATTTCTTATCGGTTATTGAATTTCTTACTGTTACTGAAATTTTACGGAGGGCTCAATAGCGAAAGGTGCACTTCAACTTTTCATACAACTCTAACAAGTATATTTTAAGATAGACACACAATATTTGTGTGAATAAAAGCAGTCATACTTCATCCTCATTACTCCAGTGTTCTTTTAACATGCTGGTAAAACATGTTTTGCTCTATTATTCAAATACATATTTTTTTATATTGTTATATGTGCTTGTACATAACATAATATAAAAATACAATAATATCTTTATCAGCACCTATTGTCATGGGGGATTTCTTACGAAGTCATGAATAATTCAAACAATATAAGTAATTTTAAGATCTTTTCTTGGAAAATTTATATATTCTCGGTTTTTCTAAGTCAATTATCTTACAAAGACTTCTTTACATTTTATAGATTTTTGGCCAACTAACTCTTTATTCTTCCTCTTTTTTAGTCATTTATCTCCATAAAATAGTCATGGACACTTTTTTATTCTAAAAAGGGTGTCCAGAACAGTTTCTTTCACCATAGGACATCGGACAAGGTTTTGTGAATCAACAAGGACTGTTTGAATTATTGCTCTCTGTATGGCTAACCCAAGGTCATTATAGTCTGTAAAGACTTGTTAATATTACAATTTAAAGTTCACAAACTCAATTAACAAGGACCTCAGCGTAAAATAATGGAGTGTTGTTAAATTTTACACACACAGCCCCACGAATTTTTCTTTTCATACTTCAGGGAAACGTGTTAAATACAGCATGGAATACCAAAAGTTTCACTTTCATTATTATATGGTCGAAGCTCAGAATTACACAAGCCCGTTGGTTGCACTTATTAATAAACGCAGCTTTGCGATGATACTCTGATTAAAATAAAATACTACTACTTAAGTATAAGTCTTAGAATAAAATAAAAAAACAAACAAAAAACTCAAGAATCAAGAGTATTTAACTATAACAAGAAAAACTATTTGTTCAGTGAAATAAAAATACATTATCCTTACAAAACGGTATTTACACACACACGATTATTATTGTTTTAATATTTCTAGAACGGGAAAACTTTTTAATATATCTCTTCCATAAACTGATTTATTTTAATTTTCTTATATCTTTTGGTTTGAACCTGATTTAATGCTTTCTAACAGATTGAAACATAAATGGGATAAGGTAAACTGTTTGTTTTTCTTGACAAACTACTTTCATTTGAACTCATTTTTTGTGCTCTAGAAATATTCAGTTTGTATTTAATGGTGGGTAAAAAATTAATGAATATTTTCTGCGTTCCATGATGTTTAGTTTATTTTAAGTTTTCTTTTGATTTTAGTTAAATTTTAAATCTAATGTAACACATGTATTTTGTTCTTAATTTTCTTTTTTTTATATTGTAGTTAAATTAATCAAAATTAAATTAATCAATCTGTTAGAAACATTTGCATCATTTACCTTAAAAATATGAGAGATATATTAATATACATATATATATATATATATACAACCAGGAAACGTGTGATCACAATTGTATGTAAGCATTTTAAAATAAATCACTTGAATAAAAGATGTTAATTTTCATTTCATTAGTTTTCTAATAAGATTTCGAAAATCAGCGAAAAAGTGTGCTAAAAAAAACGCTTAGAGTTGAGTAAAATATAAATTTTGATATTTTAAATTGAATGTATAATATTAATAACATTTGAATTTTATATAATCCTTTTGATTTCTTACGTATCGTTTTTAATTCTATTTGGGTATTTTCTGGAAGGAATCAGTTTTATATTCAAGGGGATAAATGCAGCAAAATTTCTTACGTTTAAATGTAACTCAAAGTTTTATGTAAAGTTTATATTAGAAAATAAAACACGTGCCAAATTTAGTCTTTTTTTTTTTTTTTTACTTCTTCCATTGAAATTTGGTTTTCATGAAAATTAATCTCCTTAAATTATAATAATAAATTCAAAATTCATAATGAAAAATACAAAAATCCCTTTTGAGACAAATATTTAAAACTAATTAAATATCAATTCTATATTTGTTACGTGAAATCTTAAGAAAAATGCAGGTATATCTGTTTCGTTGCTAAATATTTTTTAAAAAAATATTATACTTTAAATAATAGTATCTATAACACAAATTTGTTGAAAATAATCTGAATGCATACATTCTTGTAAGTATTATAAATATTAAAATTACTACTCAGTTTAGTAAAATATAAGTAATACATAAAAGTACAATAAAATTATTGGTAACATACGTTTTTAAAATTAAAAACTTAATTCTTTAAAATTTTATTTTTTTGGCTTTCAAAAAGACAAATGAATATGAAAAGGTATTTATTCTAGAAGTTCAATATAGTTTTTTTTTCTTTTTTTTTTGTAGCAGTTTCATCTTAGGCGTTGAATGGGCGTTTTCCTTTGGGCATCTGGACTGTAAAACAGTCCTCAATCACATATCGTGAGCAGTTTCATCTTGGATAGGTCAATACATTTATTAGAAAACAACAAACCAAAAAGTAAACATCCGCTGAAAACCAATATTTCTGTATTCTTTGAACCTTGCGAGGTGAAACTGATATTCTTTGCAAAGTTTTCTCTCTCTCTCATCTTCCTTATCTTAGAAAAGTCAGCGCTAAATAAATACATGTGCATCCCCTGTCATACTAGCGAAAGGAAATCCGAGTTTTTCTTTTGTCAAAAAATAAATACGGTGTTTTGCTTACTGCTGTTCGAATTCTTTAGCTATTTTTGTCCCTTTTACGTTTCCAGTTTGAAATATTTCATGTCATTTTCTTTAGAATTAAAAACAAAGAAGTGAATAAATCTTTTTAATTATAAACATTATTTTAAATTTTTTTTATTGATTGACCTAGAATGTGTTTTTTTAAACTGTTACGAAAGATGTATTACTCAAAAAAAAATTTCTTGCGACCTTCGAGATTTCAACTAAAATAAATTTAAATAATGTAAGTTAATTACAACTCAATTCAATGTGTGTGTGTGTGTGTGGAACCAATTCCATTTTTTATTTTAAAATAAATTTTTTTTTTTTTTTTTTTTTTTTTGCTGAATCATTTTTGAATGTGGTATAATCATACTAACTTTCTTGTTTACTTTTATTTTTTTCCTAACTAAAAACTTGTTTAAAAAATTAATGACTTACAAGGGTTGGAGTATAAATTTTGTCAAATGTATTTCCATTATCATTTAAATATTTGCTGATTCAACTCAGTTTTTATTTCATTTTTCCCATCTTGGAATTGTTTTAGAAAATAATTATACTTAAAATTAGCGCAAAAACTATTCGTTTAAGTAAACTTCCTAAGAACTAACATATTTAAAGTACTTGATGTGTCACGGTTGTCAGTTCTATGTCAAGAATTTCGTTGTTGATGGAATTCGAATCGAAACTTGGGTGTTCGAGAGTGAATGAGGGCTACATTATTGTCGAACTATAAAGCAACACGACTATTGGTGACGTACTTCTTAATTCTGAACCTCGGTCAAGTAATGAGGACGACATCTGAACTGGCATTCCTTCTCCAAACTACCACACCACGCCACTGAGCTAGACAGATTTAACGTACATCAGCTAACTTTTTTTTGGATTGGGTGGTCTCGTCCTGTAAGACGACGAGATATTCCTCTATAGATTTAACAGCATATCAAAAACTCTTCACGATATGTGATGTGAAAATTGGAAAATGCAAGGTTTCATAATCATTATCGCCAATTCAATATAGTTTGAAATTCTGAGGTCCATAAGGACAATAGATTCTTGCATATTTTTTAATGTGATTCTGATTGAAACAACAATTATTTCAATATTCAGACGACGAGTATCAACATAAAAGTTTCTTCGTTCAGTTTTGTTTTTGAATATTTGTTTCAAATTAATTACTTTTTGAGGATCTTAATGGGGACCATGATAACCTTCCTACGGAATCGGGATAGGCAGGTTGTGAGATAGTATCTCACACAAAAATTCGTTGGGTCTCAATCAGGGACGTTTTGAGACCTGTTGAGGCCCTGGGTCCCTACACAAAAGTAGGCACTGTGACCTTACTCAAATGTAGACTTTGGGCCACTACACAAATGTAGGTCCCAACTTTGACCCTTAAAAATAAACGTACATTGTCTAATACTCGTACAAACAGTAACCCGAAACAAATAAATGTGCATGACTTCAAACAAAATGGCTCGACCGACTGCCGCCTTTTGACAGAATGAGTAATAAGGGTGCAAGTTGGTAGGCCTAGGCCTAAACATGGACGACGGTCATCCCATAATAATGCAGTCTTGCCGCTTTTTCCAGTTGACATATAGTTTTTAATTCCCAGTTTTTGCGTAGAATAGTCCGGAAATAACATTTAACGTTTAAAATTATTCGAATCATGATGATATTAAATGCTAAGTCGAGAATGAGACGATGCCCAAATCGAGGCCGAGGCTCTGGGCCTAATGGGTCCATGCCTTAAAATGTCCCTAGTCTCAATATGCTATTTTGTGTTATTTTTCATCTGGGTCCTCATTTAGTGTAGTGAGGGAAGAGTTGACTGAAGCTCTTAATCATGAATGGTCACGAGCTCGTCACCAGCGTTACTTTTGTCGAGTCTGGAGTTTCAGTTGCGGTGCCACTACGTGACCTATAGAGATTCAAAGTCCTCACTTGACCATGGTTCAGAATTCTGAGGCCCGTCACTAATAGCCCTTCTGCAGCACTATTGTGCGACCTTAATATAACTCTCTCTCACTACGTTGCTAATTAGGCACATGATACAGAAAAACCATACACCCTTAATAATATTCTTTATAAGTAAATACATATTTGTATTAAGCAACCAAGCAAGAAACGAGAATTAGAAATAACTTTACTAATAGTAAGCTGAATTACAAGGCTTCCAGGAAACATTGTTTGAGTGGCATCCTATTCCTAATTTTCCCCCGTTCAATCTACTTGAATTATATAGATGTCCTATTAACATCCACTTTAAAATTTTAATTAACATAAAGTCACCATTCATTTCAGGTACCTTTTTATTCTAAATTATTTTGAAGCAAATGAAATCATATACCCACACACATTCTCGGTAAATATATATATATATATATAGTACGTAATTTTCATATTCTCTGTATGATCATTCATATCTATATTTCCTAAAAAAAAATGTAATGTGATGTAAAGGAGCATTTTGACACTGTTTCCCTTAGCTTGGTTTGAAAGTACATTCTTTTCAACTTTAAGGTATCCACTACGTTCGGAACCGTGATTTTAAAAAGGAGCATAAATAGATAATTTTCGCGATATTTAGTGTCACTTAGATTAGAATACATGTATAAAATGGTTTTAAGGACATTTTTTGACAAAAAAAATTTATTTAAATACAATATTTTGGCAAAAAATTAACTTAGAATAACCTTTTTTTCAAAATGTTCTCCTTTTATAAAAAATGTTTCTAAAATAATAATATTTTGTTTATATAAAGTAAAGACTTCTACAGAGAGTCTGAATTATTTTTTTTATAAAATTTACATTATTTTCAGAGTTACAACCAACTGAAATAATTATCGGCGTTTTTTTCTTAAAATTTCTCCACTATGTTGTCGTAAAACATAGATAAAAATACACTTCTAAGTTATATATTTCAAAAGTTCTTGTTCAGCCTCTGTACAGAGGTCTGAACTATATACGGGCAAACCACTATTATAATAGAAGCATTTTTCACAACAGGAGAATATTTTGAAAATGGATCATTCTATGTTCATTTTTTGACAAAATATTGTACTTAAATAATTTTTTTTTGTAATAATATTCTTAAAACAATTTTATATACATTTTCTAATCTAAGTGACACTAAATATCATAAATATTATTCATTTATACGTTTTTGCAAAATCACGGTTCCGAACGTAGTCGGATACCTGAAGAATCGTGTGGCCGCGGTAGCCGAGTGGTATAGGTATCGGACCGTGGCTTGCCT
>BMAV01000289.1:868471-885518 GCA_019973955.1 Trichonephila inaurata madagascariensis
AGTAAAGCCAGACTTTACAATCTTGGCCACTAGACTATCACGGTTACGAGAAAAAATTGAAACATGCTATAAATAATGGCTTAATTGGGAATACTCATATTTTATCGAACTGAACTGAACTTTGAACTATTTTGTACCTAACAGAATAGTGTCTCTGAAACGTTTTTAGAAACTCAAATACTCTCAATTGCTGAATTTATGTAAAAAAATTTTTTAGTGCATACCTTACATCTTTCGTCAACATTTTGATTGAGTTAGTTTTCAGTTGCCGTAATTATATAAGGAATACTTATAGACATCAAATAAACGTTCGGATTTTTTTTTCTTGCGATACATAAAGTTGAAATGGTGCTTCCCAATTTAAAATAGATGGTTTTAGATAAGGTTAACAATAACGTTCCGAACCATTCAGTTGCATAAAGAAAACTGCTCAATATAAAACTAAAAATCTCACAGTATATTTCTTAAAAAGTAACAAAACCATATGAACTCGTATAATCAAAAGATTATTTATTCCCTTTAGCTATCATAAACATGCATATGAAAGTGATGACGTTCGAAATATCATTTTTAAATATATTATCAGCTGTTTATAATCCGGTATAATAAATAAATACAAATTGACTACGAACGCTCTATTGTCTAATTTGAATAAGTTGCTACCAGTATTTTTTCACTCGAAGAGACGACTATTGCTCTAGGGATATTTGGCTCAGAGTCTTTCAAAGCTATTTTCGAATCTTCGATAATGTCACTCACTGAAAACTGTTGTTAGTCATTTGATTTTCTCTAAACTGATCGTTTTCGAACATTGCATAATTTTTAACATACGACTCTCCACCATATGTAAATATAATATTGGTCTTGGATGAGCGTTTTTTTTTTTGTTGATATTTCAAGAATTCTTGAATTTTACATTTACTTGATCTTAGAGCAAATTAAGCCAACTCTAACAAAGATTATGATTGTAATCAACGAGAGCGAGTGGGAGAATATTAACGTCGCACTGTTCTGCTACACGAGGGCTTTTGGCAACAGACCTAATCATTTTGAACCATGGTCAAGTGACGAGGACGACACCTGAGCTGGCACCCCCCTCTCTTAACTACCACACCACACCAACGGGAGGACGTTTGATCTCTCGACAGATTTAACGTGCATCGCTGCCCTACACGGCGGGTTTTTAATGGTATTGGGCTCGAACTCATGACATGCGTGCCATGATCCGATACCTTAGCCACTGGGCTACCGCAGCCCCCCGGCAATCAACGGGAACTCGAAGATTTAGTCTTGCTAAATATTATGCCTTCTTGAAAGCTTAGTTTTTTAAAACGTAAACTACTACTACTACTACTAATAATAATAATAATAAAATCCAGATATTTAAATCTTTTTTTTAATGTAATGAATTTTAACATTTAACACATAGAGACCTTAAATTTAATTATGAATTACATGAACTTAAATCTTTAAAAATTATTTGTGAATGGATTAGAATTATATAAAACGTAAAAAGTGATAGAAATTTTAAACAGATTACTTAAACAGATTTATTTATATAAACATTAAGTACTTACAGTGAGGGCTATAAATTTATAAATGATTTGGTCGAATTAAAAAATTTATTAGAATTATTATTTTTTTGTCTTATCTTTTTAAAGAAACAGGGGGATGTGTGAAGTTAAGTATGCAGCAAAATACTTTTGCATAGGATAATTTAATCTAAGCGCTCGAGTCTTTAATCTTAGACGGTGCTACGGTTAAGCATAGTTTTATTTAAATCAAAAATGTGAAAATATAGTAAAGTGAAAGTACAATGCATAAAGAAACAGTAAAATGAAAACCACACAACGAATGCATTAAATACTCTTCAGATGCTATATTTTTTCTTCATTAGTTTACATCGTTTCCTTACTAGGATAAGAAAGCAACCATCTTGAATAAAGAAAACGATCGTGATAACTGTAATATCGTTAACATTAAGAGTTTCTGATACAACTCAGATTATTTTTAAGTAGACTTCAAAAGAATATTAATATATAATCATTTATATAGAGGCAAGAGAGAGAGAGTTCAGTGTTACTAACAACAATAATTGTTGACATTTTTTTAAAGAACTGAAAAGCTCTAATTTGTAAAAAAAGCGTTATATATATACAATATTAAAATAATTCAGTAAAATGAAGGTTTATTTCCTTTGATGATACATACAATTTCCTTTGATGAAATGATTGCAAAAGGTTTAATTTTAAATTATTTAAAAGGATACTCTTCAGGGGCATGACCTGACTAATAATTTTTTGTGAACGAATTAACTGTTGGACCAGATAATTCTGATTGGCTATTTTTATTTTTTTAGGATGTTTTTTATACCTATAAGTTTAATGTATTCATTACTAAATGCAGAAACCAAATGTATTTTTGATTCAAGGAAATTGACTAAACGAAACATTTCTTTCTCAATGAAAAAAATGCTGCCTTTAATTTATCTTTTAATTCTAACAGGAATAGATTTGTTTATATATATATATAAACATAAATTGTCACTCATTTCCTAATAACATTCGCTTCTTTCTTTTTATTTATTTTGTTTCAATTTCAATTTCAAACTTCATCGTTGACTTCACCGACCGTTGACTATTTATCAATAAATATATCATCATCATATCTGGGAAGACAGCCCCTCCTGGGCCAGCGCCTTCCTTTAAAGAATCCTCCATAATGACCTCTTGTTTACTTTTGTTCTCCAAGTTTTCTCGTAAATAAGCCCAAAGTCTGGTTCCACTGAATCTGCCCATCACAGCCTTGGTCTTCCACGCGTCCGAATCCCAGTGACTTTGAGCTACAGTGCCTTTTTTCCACACACACACACAACATCAATAAACATGTACAGTAACTAATTTCCCCACCTGTAATCCTTATCTTTTTCCGGTCGCACATTGACCGTAATCACACATGGGGACCTTACGGTGCATACCTTAATGTTCTGATTTTCTGAAATCTTGCTAAAATATTGTGTTTTAGACAATATTTACTTGTAAGCTATCTAGACTCACAGGTTTCTCTGATGGTATGCTCATAGCTCCGGAAATGATAACGTATAGGTCCCGCCGGTCTTTGCTTCCAAACAGTTAATATTTTGACTGTGTGTATTTACCTAGAATTCAATTGAATTATATATAATTTTTAAGTATAGGACATTGTGCTCCTCTCTAATTCTTCCCTCACTGGTTTCTAAGAGACATTGAAATCTGATTTAGTTTATATAAGAATTATATATATATTAATAAATATTTTTTTATATACGGTGGCCCCCCCCAGGGGGGTCCCGGGGGGCCCGGCCCCCCCCCCAAAGCCCTTGATTTTTTTCCGATTGGTTATAATTTTAAGTATATAATACGTAAAATTTAATTAAATATTTGTTATTAATGATTAATTTTATTAATTAATGCTAATTATTTATTCAATAATTAGTTTTTTACTGTGTTTTGTTCCTGAAAATCGACAAAATCAAAAATAGCATGATACAAGAATGGTGAACTTTCAACCCCGGAAAAATTTCTGTGTGCGGTACTATATATATATAGTGAGAGAGAGAGAGGCAGAGAGGGGTGTACAAAGGATTACTATTGCTAAGTGTGTGTTTTTGTTAAGGACTGGTCGTTTTCTTTGATATGTTTCTTAAGGAACACTTATTGCTTATTCTATCATATACGTACGTTGTTCCTCTGTAAAAATAGTGTTTCTTATTAATATGGGCTCAGTAATATTCTCAAATTTTTATTATTTTTGCATCTCGTTAAAGCATAGTAATTTTACTGGTTTCTTATCGGAGAACTTTTAATTGTAATGGTCTTCTTTAATTGTAATATTCTATATAAAATTTTTAAGCAGTAAGAATATGAAAATAAATTGTATTAAAAGATGAAATCTCTACTGTAAAACATTGTGAAATTTTTTGACTTCCAATTATTTTGTTTTTGCTAAGGTAATATCTAATTCAAAAAATGAGCAACTGTTTCAAATGCATGAAGTTGTACTTAAGTTTTCTGCTTTCCCGACCTTTTTTCACTTCCCGGGAACTAAACAATTTCTCAAATTCCTGAAAATGCATTAAAATTTTAAAAAAACTAAAAATTATTTAAATATGTTCAAAGCCTCACTCACTTCTATGTTTGCTTTCCCCTCAGGGGGCTCACCTTCTTTAGGTGAGTACGGGTTTCACGCTCCCGAGGTGCCCTAGTGATCTTTTCCTTTTCCCAAGGGGTTTACTGTCTTTGGTAAACACGGGTTTCACGTACTCGGGGTTACCCTAGTGATCCTTCTCTATTTTCGACCCTCCTTCTTGTCATTCAATTTTCTCTTTTCTTCTTTTCACGTCTAGATCACAGATACGTAGAAATGTTTGGCGCAGCATAGCTAGAATTAGCTCTTGCGCCAAAAAACCTCAAACTCACTCACTCACTCACTCACTCAGTTCTATGTTTGATCATCGATTTTTTGTTGGGTCAAATAACTACAATGTTTGCTCTACTATCTCGCTCAAGCTAGAAACCTTGTTAAATGTACTCTTGTCTTTCAGTGAACTGCTTTTTCTATTTTTTCGTCTAAAGTTAAATATTTCTTTTCCAATGAATCCATGCTCTGATCTGAGTGTGAAACAGTTGGGCAGTAATTTCTCTTCTTCACAAAAAAATCCTTGTCATAATTGTTTCATTTAATTGAAGGAGAGTTTCTATTTGGTAAACGTGAACAATTATCATTAACTTAACACAGCATCATATTTTCTCCGAAGATTTAGTAATCCAACTCAAGTAATATTGAGTCACTCATTTTTTTTAACCATAGAATATTTCATATTATTTATAAATTCTGAATTTTATTGGTTCAACTATTTAATATCGATAACAAATATTCCTTCAGTAATTAGCTCAAGTTTCACCCATTTTTCTGACTTCATATCTGCTACATTTGCAGCCACAGTTTCAACTTCTACATTAGCCAAAATTTGTTATTCTTTAATATAAATTAATGCTGACGAAATTTCTTTTTATCCCTTAAAAATCTCACTGTCAATAAACATCCCAGAATATTTTAGTGTCTATATAAACCATCTGTTCTCAACCAAATTCTGTATTAGCATAATTGTTGTAAAATATTCTTGCGAGTTTACTCTTTTTGAATAATTTTGTAATGCACCTTTTTTCCCATTTGTATTAGTCACATAATTTCTTTCTACAAAAACTATATGTAGAGTATCATAGTATCTGATTCTATACCACCATCAAATTCTAACTTTTTGTCTATATCAGTGGTCGGCAAACTTTCGGAGGGATGAGCCAAATTTTGTAAGGAAAACAAGATAACTAAGGTGTCAAAGAGCCATTTACACAAAGAACAGTTTATACAGAGAGCTACAAACAAGTGCACAGGAGAGGTAGGGGAGCCTCCGGTAGCAGTCACGATCAAAAAACTTTTTGCACCCCAAATAACATTTGCTTCTGCAAAATATACTTCTGTAAAATATATAAAATATTTTTCTTTACGTGCAAGAAAATGACTCTTAAAATGAAAGGAAAAATAATTCTTCAAAAACAATTCTAAAGCAGTAAATGTATAAAAAGTTTCATAAAAGTATATATATGTAACATGATATCCTTATTTAATTCATTAAATAAGTTCGTTATTTTTCTTACTCCTTTTCTTACTTATTTTTCTCCACTTTTTGTTCCTATGATAAAGATTGATCAATTTAGGCAGACATTTTTTTAGATAATACTAATACTCCAAAAAAACTACCATTCTTTTTTTAATTTATGAGTGGCCAGCTTTTTTAGTTGATACAATAATTCACATAATAGATTTGTGTTTTTGAGATATTTAAAAATACCTTACAATAAAATGAAAATTTTTAAGTGTATATGGTGTTTAGCAACATCAAAATATATACAATATTTAGAAGTATCATTTTGCAGAGAGAATTTTTCAAAGACCTATATGTGTGGAAGAGGAAGTGAATAGGATGCAAGTCTATAAGTCTTAAATTCATGATGTTGATGATCCATCAGAACTAAAATAACGTACGTATTCCTCATCTCTTTCCCGCGAAAGTCAAATTTTAAAATCTGTTCTTGGATGGTATAGACAAATTGACCATTAATTTTAAGAACAGCGTTTCATTCCAAGGAGAAAGAAAAAAAAAAATTAAGTTTTACTTTCTTTATTTTATAGTCTTCACGTAATTAATGCTTGTTCATCACAAGTTTGTTTGACCAAAGGAAAATTTTTGAAACTTTAAAAAGTACCTTTAAATCAGAGATTTGTGTCTTCCCTCCAACTGACAATTGAAACTTTTTCCAATCAATTATGTTTGGAAGTATCTATTTCTATACTTTTTATATCTTTGATTAATTCTCGAATCTAGATTGGATAAGTAAACCGATTTTCAACCATCTGGTTTTTTTGCTATTCTTTTGATGTGGCTACTTATTATCCTTATATTAAAATTAGAAGCTTCCAACCACACGTAAAATCTCTCTTCGCAAAGATTTCTTTTATAAACCCTCCCAAACCGAATTTCAAACTGCATCTGGTGTCGAACGATTGTTTCGTTTCCTGCGATTGTGCTGTAGCTCATGAATATTTCCTAAGTACTACAACGGTAACCATGGTTACACTTCTAATTGTACACCTCGATATAAGATGGCGCCACGATATAAATTGTTACCAATTTTATACACAGATGACAATCAAGAAATTTAATTTCCGATTCGCAGAATATACTCACATTTTAGTGACTCAAGCTTGTTATCTTTAGTGTGAAGTATATCAATTTTTCTATTTGTCGACGTTAAAAAAAGATCAATGCACTTTTAGAAAATTCACATTGCAGTAGGTTTGATTTCAGAGTTGAAGATTCAACCAAATTAGATCTGATGAGTGATGTACATAAATGGTTTGAGGGTTCAACCCCGCCCCCATAGATCAGAAGGTTCTTAATTTTTAGCACTAAGTTACTCCTCGATGCTTTCATTTACGTGTTTTTTAAAATGTCTCTCTCTCCCCAATAATAGTAGTCTATGTATGCTACCAGATCGAATTACCTCAAATTCGATTCCGTCAAAAAGATATCTATAAGCGCAATAAGCGACTTTAAATTAAATGAATTTAAAGCCGTTAATTGCACTCAATTTTGTGAGCGCTTTGTTATTCTTGTAGTGCTGCTTAACAAATGCATTGTTTTAAATTGTTTTTCTTTTTCCTTTCATTTTTTCTTTGGTTTTGGCATTTTCACTCTTCTTTTTGGCATTTTATTTTAACTGTTTTCTTAGATACTTGGTTTCGTTATTCTGAGCCATAAGCATTTATTCGCTGGAGTTCTTCAGCCATCTTATTTGCTATTCACGAGAGACAGTAGCTTAAATTTTGTCTTATGTATAGGTTCTAATTGGTACATGTTTGGTTTGTCTTGACAAGAAAGAAAATTTACGGTTCTTCTACTTATTTGTCAAAAATATTTGTAGAAACTGGTATAAATAAACTAGTATTTATATAGTATGTTCATTGGTTTTTTAAATTAATATTAGTTCTTTATTTAAGTTTTTTAATTTAAATTAAATAAAACGAATAATACAAATATTTGAATGAATTATTTAATAATACAGAAGAGTTCCGAAAACTCGGCACTCGATAACCTGGCAGTCTGAAAAACTTGACCACACCCTTGCAGATAAAAAAAAAAAGAAAAAAGAGCCAAACGTGCAGACCTGTTCAAGCTCTATATGTCAGAGTTTCCCAAACTTTTTCATCCCATAGACCCCTTGCCATGTTTTTGGGTTTGGAGTAGACCCCTACTTACCTAATATTGAATTTTTGCAAATTTACCAATTTAAATGTCTTTTTGACAGCTGGTATAGATCTATTTACTTTAAACGATTTCAATTTCTAACTGAAGTGAAGTATGATGTTTATAACTTAAGAAAAACATGTTAATTAAATTAAAATTTAATTAATACATAAAATAAATGAGCAACAAACGAATGCTTTTAAAAAGAGGAATAAATCTGGTGCTTCAATAACAATTTTTCAACAATCGGAATCAATTGTGTCAGGTTTAACCCTAATTCTTCTCGGTTAGTAGTGTCCAGAACTTATCCCCCCCTCCACCTTCTTTTTTGTTTTGGAGATTGGCAACCGCGCTGAAACTCTTAAGCAACCACGCAGAAAAAGTAATTAAAAATTTTCTTACGGTATTCCATAATTTGATAAATGACAAGTATGTCTTTTTAAAGGCAAATTTGCTGACATGGTTTTTGTTTTTAATAAAATTTATGCTGTCACCTTGTGACTACAAATTAACCTTATTAAAATTAGTAAATAAATCTATTAAATAGATAAAATCTGGTTTCCACGAGACTCTAAATTTTCTGTTAAAACTAAAATCATGATTTGGTTTAATGAGAGACACCATCATAGACCCCCAATTACACTTCATGGACGCCTAAATTATTTTTTTGCTGACGTGGACCCCTTGCAGGTCATCATAGACCTTGGGGGTCTATATAAACCACTTTGGGAATCACTGCTCTATGCTTTCATAAAGTACACTTCCTTTGTTTAAGGGTATTTGGCCAGTTTATTTTCTGTTGTATTCTCAAGCAAAAAAAAAAGTATAATTGCAGAAGAATATTTTCTGATGAAACACTCATACGTATTCTTTTTTAATCCCTTTCTCGATAACTTGGTATTTTCACAAACTCGACCACCCTTCGGTCCACATTAGGCCGAGTTTTCGGGACTCAAATATAACAATTTCACACATTACAGTGTTTGTTGTCATAAAGTTTCTCTCATTTTAACACAGTAAAAATTTTGCTATTTCCTCGGTTTCATTTTTAAAAGCATGATTCAAAGGTTTTATATGCCACACATGGCTATACAAATTTAAAAGACATGACACATGAAAATATATCTAAATTTGATTAGCTTGAATTAGTAAACTGTCACAAGAGCTCAGCTATTTCCAAGTTACTCTAAAAAAGACGTCGGGAGTAATTTCTTTTCAAGGAGCTTTTCACAGATTACAATGTTTTTCATACATCAAACGAAATACAAAAATATACTTTATACTTTTTGGTATTCGTGAATAATCTTTTACAAGTTTCAAAGCTGTGTTAATATTTTTTTTAGATTTAGTTTTATCTCTGAAATGAGTAGGCAGTTACTCAACAGCAATTAAATATTCAATAAAATGAAATACGCAAAAGAAGTAATAACTAAGGAGAGTTATTTTGTGTATGCCAAATTGCAGAATTTGACAACTTTGCCATGCATGAAGACATGTGCATTAAGAATGCCTTCGTACAATGTTAAAGAATAGGACCTGAATTAGGAATGCTTTTCAGGTATAAAAGTACTCCAAAATTAATATTATATTCTGGCTTCGCTATCTTATAGAAAGCATTCTGTTTTATCATTCTATTCATTTTTATATGAATTGATCCATTTTTTCTTCTACGAAGTGTTTCACATTTCTTCACCTATATCTTAATGCTAAATAAGCTATCTTTTTACACGATAAAATAAAAAATAAATTATTGATACAATAGTTTGAAATTTTAAAAACACTATATTATGTACAGATGTTTTATTTACTTTGTAATTCATACATTTGTGCATATGTATTGAAATTTTCATGAAAGGTGAAAATTCTTTGCAAATTTCCATAAAACTGAGACATTTTTCTATCTGGAAAATGAGCCCCGAGTTTAGTTCAGGTTCTCGTATATTTTGGTGAAGACAGCCTTCATTGTGAGATTTCGCTTACTTTCTCAGAATAAACTTGCATATTGTGATGAACTGGGAACGAATAATCAAAAGCTATACAGTTATTTAAATATTTTGAGGCTTTAATGATAAACACCTAAAACTAAATGATATTTACTTATATTAATCATTAGAAATACTTGGAGCTATGCATTATACCGATTTTAAAGTAGAGGACGGGAAACTTATTTATTAGTATTATTAAACTTATTAGTATTATTAAATTTTCATTACTTGTTATATAACATATAACATCGAGGTCAAAATACTACTTGTTGATACAAGTTAGAAATACTACTTATTCAACATGTTATTACCGCACTTTTGATCTTAATCCCAGATTTTGTGAGAGCCCACGTATGAAGCTAAATATATACGGAGAATTTTAAGAAATACAGATTTATTTTTACGATGCGTTTTTTGATATTTTCCACTGAAAGCATTTGGATAATATGTAACAAAATTTTGGAAAAGTGAACTCATTTTTCTTAGAGACCTAAGGATCGAGATTTGGAAATTCTAAGAGAATATCAATTTATCCAATTTAGATCAACAATATGCAGTGGCAGGGAAAATTTAGTTCCTGAATCTTTTCTAGAGTCATAAATTACTATATGAAGAATGATTTTTAAGCAATAAGTTTCTACTTTCAATGGAAAACTCATAAATAGCAATCAAACATGAAAAATGAAAAATTGTCTTATTTTTAATCTGAACATTGTGCTTATATTAATAGCAAATCGATAAGGAATTTAATTTAATTGAAAAAATTGCTTGTCTAGTTAAATTGAAATCTAGAAACTATTAACCATTTAATTTGAAAATATTAGTGAAAAAAAAATCTCCGTACAATATAGATTAACTCTCTTAGAAACTTAAAATAAATAAATAAATAAAAAAAACTTTAAAAAAAAGAAAAAAAAAGAAGAGCAGAATTATATTTATAATTGGAATTTTCAGCACTCACTTAATGGTAATTTTTGTGAGAAATTTTATTAAAACTTCAGAAATTTATTTATACATAAAGCATTTAGTGATGCTAACATCTACAAATTTAAGAAAGAGATTTTGTTTGTGTCGATAAAGGTTTAGCAAGGGAAATTTTAAAAACATGCTTGAAGTTTTATTATGTGAATGTTGCATTTTCCCTCATTTTGAAAAGAAAGGTTTGCAGTACATTTACTTCAAAGCCGTACTAAAAAAATGACACATGTGACTCTTACTCCTATTTCTAGAAAAAAAACCGGCAAAATTTAATTTTAACTATGTCTTAGCATCTCTTCTTGAAGAAATTAAATGTTTTTAAATGAAAAACCGAGATTAAAAATGTTACAAACTGATACACACAAATGAAATCTCGGAAAAATTAGGGATAGAACAGAAAAAATTACTAAAGGTTATATATATATATATAAAGTACTGAACTTATATATGTATATATTTATAATTAATTCATTTACTAAAATTAATTTTTAAGTAAGAGTTAAAAATAGAACCAGAAGCTTCATTCTATTTCGATATTTTCAAATAAATTTATATTAATAGCATCAACTATACAAGCTGAAGTCATCCAATGACTTTTATGTGTTATATAATAAAAGAAGGATAATTTATCAAAAAAGAAAATATCACGCTAGATAGATGTTGGCATTTCATGTAACTAAAAACAAAATAAGTGCTACTGTGTCGATTGAAATTTTCAGTGCACAGAATCCTACGCAATCAATAGTGTCCCCGTTATTCATAAATGAATATTAATAAACCTATCATAAATTGCGTAATACAAAAAGGTTTGTTTTATTCAGTCTTAGTTATAAGATATATCTTTCAGAAGAAATGAGGTCAATATATTGATTGCTTGCTGAAAAGAACTGTTAAGAAATTCCGTATAAATTATCAAGGAGAAGCTATCATAAACACATAGATAACATATAAATGTTGATTTGTTTCTTTTTGATTGCGATTTTTTATTATTATTGAAATACTTTTCCCTTAAAAAATGAATGGACGTGAAGTACTTACACTATTGAGTATAATAGAGAAAAACTTCTCTATATTTTTCTAGACATTGGAGAATTTCTCCCCATTTTATATTATATATACACTGGTGCTCGATGTAAATCGTATGGTGAATATGTAAATGTTTTCGTGTGGGGAGCAGCTGAGTCAGGATTTATAAGCACGCGTGCCAAAGTCCGCATTTCGTTCGTTGTTTCTTGGCATCAATCGGTTAAATAAAAATTCAAAGGACAAAAATGAGTAACCATTAACGTTTAGATGTTGGAATGAGGTGGCAAATTGAGGGCAGGTTAGAACCAAGCCAGTCTTCAATCCAGATTTGCAGAGAATTCAATTTATTACTCAACGTCATATTCAACTTATGGAAACAGCTTCAGGATACCGAATCCGCCGAGAGAAAGCCTGGTCAAGATCGTCCAAGAGCCGCGATGGCCAGAGAAGATCGCCATTTGTCATTATAGCGAGGCGTAACAGGGATGCCATAGTTTCTCAGCTCTTTCGGGAGTTGTAGGCGGCCACGGAAACTCAAGTTTCAAGGGTGACTGTTTCCTGAAAACTTCATGAGAGAGGGCTGTTAGGAAAAAGACCTGTTGTTGGCATCCCACTCAGTTCTGCGAACAGGAGAGTCATTTCAAAATGGTGCAGAGATCACAGAGATTGGAGCATAGATCATGGCCGACCGTTCTCTTCACTGATGAGTCCCGATTCAGTCTAACCAGTGGTTTTCTCCGTACTTTTATATGGAGAGTACCAGAAACCCGCTACCTGCCCTCCAAAGTTCGAGAAATTGGCCATTTTGGCAGAGGAGGCTTGATGATCTGGTCAAGCATCACGCTGGATGACCGCACACACCTCCATGTCTTTGAAAGAAGCACTGTGACCGCTGTGAGGCATAGGGATGAGGACTTAGAGCCCTATGTTCACCTTTTCACGGGTGCAGTTGGATCTGATTTTATTTTAATAGATGACAACCCGAGGCCTCATAGAGTTCATCTGATTGACGAATTTCTGGAAAGTGAGGATATTCGCCTGGTGGTTTGACCATCCAGATCTCCAGACCTCAACCCTACAGAGAATGCCATCGACGATCTGGGGAGGGCAATTGAAACTCGCAGTCCCCGTCTGAGAGCTATCCAAGGCCTGAAAATAGCGATGCTGAATGAGGGAAACCAGTTGCCATAGGAACTCCTTAACTCCATTATTTCCTACATAAAATCGTGGTGCGAGGCCTGCATATCTGTAAAAGAGGACCATTCCCCCTATTAACCCCTTTTTTTGGTTCTCTATAGCAACCATTATTTTATATCTTTCGACACCGATGAGTGTCACGTACGACCATGCATGTGAATTATAACTATTGAAGGGGTTTTTTCCGTAATACATCAACCCTATACACAAACCACATTTCATTAAGATAGAGATAATCGAACAAATCTAACACATATGTATATATATATATATATCGAAATTAAATCCATATTTGGAACTTTTTTTTCTGTATTTTTTTTTTTTTTCATTCTTTTAATTATTTTCCTGCGTTTTCCTTTCTAGAGCAATAAGTGCAATCATTACAGAAAATAGAAAAGCTTTTTTGCAAAAATTCGTAACACCAATCGTCTAGAACCGGAATGGACATTAAGTCAATCGCGATCGACCGGTAGACTTCCAAGACATTTTGGGGTGACCGCCTTCACTTAAGACCCAAGACTCGCATACTAAAACAAATATATTTGTGGAACATCAACGCCAGTTAGAATGGAGTATTGGCTTACAAATGCGTTTTCCCCCACACATCGACCAAAGGGGAAAATATACGTTGACCAGCCCTGCGATAACACGGTATTGGCTACTGAAATAACATCTCACAGCTCACGCTTCCGTGGGATTGGATTCTTGTGTTGATATTACAACCCACGATAGAAGGCACCCGGCAGAGAACGTGTTAAGGACAAACATCGGTTTCAGATTCATCGGTTCATGTATATTTTCTGCATTAAAAACGTCCACAATCCTCCATCTAATTGTCACTTATA
Organism: Trichonephila inaurata madagascariensis; assembly: GCA_019973955.1. Classification (NCBI taxonomy): domain Eukaryota; kingdom Metazoa; phylum Arthropoda; class Arachnida; order Araneae; family Nephilidae; genus Trichonephila; species Trichonephila inaurata. Next base: position 882,349 of record BMAV01000289.1, read on the forward strand.
GTTGTTCAAACGTTCGGAGATATTATGTTACTTGTGTTTTTGTATGAAAAAAAAAATATAATCTGTCATATTTTAAAAGAGGTGTATAATGTCGGAAATAAGTGTTAAGAAAAGGAAAACATACCATTTTAATACAGAATAAAAAGAACAATTTTTCTTTACAATGGTGAATGTAAAATGTGTGTGCTAATGTATGTCATGCAAGTGTGACACTTCAAAAAAATAGGAAACATTGAAAGCATTTCAAAAGTAAGCATTAAAATTTTGACCCAGATTTTCATTTAAAAAGATAATTGCATAAACAAAGGTTAAAAGAATTTAAATTGCAATAATCGGACAACAATTGTGGTGGTGCAAATCCGGTAGATAGAACACGTGACCTATGGATTCGTAGCTGAGTAACATGACCACTAAACATAAGTGGACACTCCTGTCCAGAGGCTGTTACTGGCTTATGTAGATACCGCTACAGAAGCGGAAAATGCAAAGTAAAATTAAACAATAGAAAAATTGGTTGAATTCGTTAATACTTTCAAAAATAAGTTAAAGCTAATATCTTCTCAGTTGATGAATAACGAATTAAACAAACATCATATTTATGATGAGTTGGTTAAAAACGGGAAGCCCAGTAACTGAGTGCTGATGTATCGTGCTTCCACGCCACAGGTCCGGTATTCAAATCCCGGGCTGGACAAGGTCGTCTCAGCCTTTCATCCCTTCAGTGGGTCTATAAATGAGTATCAAGCTTGCTTGGGAACAGAACACTGGGGGTTTCACGTCAGACTGACCACTTGACCGAAACATCTGCACATGCACCCCAACGCCTAAGGTCACGTATACACGTATACTGAGAAAGGTACAGTAGGCTTTGGTCCTCATGGGCTGTTGCGCCACTGAGTTCAGTTCAGTAGGTTAAAAAAGGAGGTACATAAAGCAAAGAGAAATATATTATAATGCAATAATAAAACTTTTCTCCGAATTTGAGAGACGTTTTCAAGAACTTACCATACTAGAACTAATAGTTGCATTCATGTGTTACCCATTTCGCAATGTTGACGTGGAAAATGTTACTGTAAATATGTTATGTTATCTTTATCTCTTGAGGAAAATGTGTGAAGTTTTTCTCCTTAAAAATGACGTAATTTTAAAAGAATAACTTTTGGAATCTAATGGACGAAATATAAGGTACCCTAATTTAAAAAAGCCGCATTTCATTTAACATCATTCTCTTGCAGTACCTACCTGTGTAAACCTGCATTTTCAACGATGAGTATAATTAAGACAACATATCATTCCCATTTCACAGACGACCACTTGGAATCCAGTGTAAGATTAGCAGTTAGTAATTACATACAGAGTTATTCAAGATTGGGGCGGACAGTATGCATACTAAGTTTTTTACTGAGATTATACTATTCTATGAGAACTAACTTTCAATGAAAATGATTTATTTTTTAATGATTTTTGATAATAAATGCGTCATTTGATATTATTAAATTTGTGGGTATAACTATTATGTTTGTATCTTACATTTTGCTTAAAAAGTAGTTTTAAAAGTTTAGTTTTAGTTTTTTTTTATTGTAATTATGTAGGTAAGTGTATATTCTGTATTTATTTTATTGTTAGAATATAAATATTGTTGAGCTTTTTTGTAGCTTACCACACCTACGCCACTGGGTCGACCGCAACACCTTTAAGAAATTAGAAGTAGACCGTACCATGTAAAAGTCTGCCCACCCCTGGTCTAGAAATATTTTCTTATACCTTGTCGAATTCATTACATTCAGAGAATTCAATAAACATTAAGGGCAATAAATATTTTGTGAAAAAAATAAAAAATATTTACATGCAATAATAATAGAAGCTTTTGTGCGAAATGTATTCATGTTTATACTTATAAATCTAGATGTAAAAAGAGCTAAAGTAACAATATAAATAACCCTATTTGAGATTCACGGATAACATTCTACACAAATTATGATTTTAAAAACTAGTCTATTTATTAATTAATTTTAATCCATAGCAATTTCTTTAATAAGCAATTTTCTGTTAATGCACAATAAGATATTCTTAAAACTTTTTGAATTCTATTTATGCTGATTTTTTTTACATTGAACAGTTGAGAATATTTCTGATAAAAGAGATTTAAAAAAAGAAGGTAACTGAAAACTTTTGATTACGTATATTTAAAGTTCGATTTACTAAACCTGCAATGAAACGTCGCGTGTGTAATGCTAATTTAAACATAAGCTTTAATGTATATATTTAATGCTAATAAATAACAATTGAACTTGAAAATCTCTCCGTTTGGCCTTGAAAAAGGTATCTAAAGTAACTTTAAAATACATATCATTAAGTGGATGTTGTGTAACATTGTTGAAAATTCTGTTTTTGAATGTGCGCACATTTAATCTTATCGCTTTTTGTTAAGAAAATATACTTAGATAAGTATTTCCGTTTTTGTGATTTATATATAGCTAAGAGATTTATGGTTAATATATATAGAGGGATAATATTTATTTACAATATAAACAATAAAAAGGAGCTGAAATTGCACAGCTACCGGTATGTAAATTTGACTTTCCAAAATGTGGTTACATAGGTAAATAATTTTGAAGCATACATCCAGAGATTGAGGCATTAGCACCGTCAAAAACAAACGGTAGAATTTCGAATTCTTCAGATAGAACGGAAATAATAATACAAGGAAACCAAGTAGTGAGATTGACATTTCTCGATCGAAGACATTTGACACCATCTACAACTTTGTGGTTGCCGAAAATATTTCCACGCCCACAGGAAACTACTGGAGTTTTACCCTTTGATGGAGTCGGGGAAACTTGTAATTTGAATACTTTTTTAAACAGGAAGGAGGTTGTAAGAGAAGAAAGGATAAACGGAAAAAACACATGGATGGGAAGTCAATAACAGGAAAACAAATACAGTCAACCCTCCTATAACGCGGTACTCTCAGAACGCGGTTTCTATATAAAGCAGAGCTGAAATTGCGCGACAGCCCTCCTATAACACGATATAGCAGTCATTTACTGCCGTTGTTTTCATAGGGTGGCCACCACCAATTTTTCTGACAGCAGTACCCATGGCTTGGAAGGCTTTCCAAGCGCGTGAATTATTGATTCCACAAACTCTTTAACTGCACTGGTCAAGCT
>BMAV01000289.1:892604-941490 GCA_019973955.1 Trichonephila inaurata madagascariensis
TTCAGTACCAGAAGCGATTCTCAACGCGTTTTGATTTGGAGAGAGATGGGGACCCGGTTTTATCCCAGTAACATCAAGGAAAGACATCGTTACGGTGGTCCTGGAGTTCTTGTCTGGTTTGGTATTATGCTGAACGGCGGAACTGAGCTTCACATTTTCGACAGAGGGTCTGTAACCGGGGATCGCTATTGTGAGGAGGTACTTCTTCCCCATGTGCATCTTTTCTGAGGTGCCATTGGCCCAGACTTCATTTTTACTGATGACAATGCACGGCCACATCGCACTCTTGCTGTTGAGGAGCTGCTGGAAAGTGAAGATATCACTCGAATGGATTGGCCAGCGTGCTCTCCAGATTTAAATCCCATCGAGCATGGGTGAGATGCTTTGGGGAGACGTATTGCCACACGCTTACATCATCCGGAGAACAACCAACAACTCAAACAGATGTTGATTGAGGAATGGGCACTCCTACCTCAAGAAATGTTGCACCAGCTGGTTCTGAGTATGCGGAGACGGTGCAAAGCAACCATTGTAGTAAGGGGAGGGCATATACCATATTAAGGAACATCTGCTTGTTGTTCTTCCTGTTGGATAGACAATCATGAGTCACGATACTATGCGTTCAATAAAGCTTGTTTTTGTTTGATTCCATACCGTATGCGTTGTATTCCTTTTTCAGAGCCGATGCTTTCGTCATCCTTTACGTACATAATACTCTCCCTCATTTCAGAATTTCATGTCTCTCAGATGATTTTTTGTGAAGTTATGGCAATAAACCCACCTGTTGCTTAAGTTTTGCACACCAGTGTATATATATATATATTCTTGAGGAACATCCAATAGGCCTAGAATTGGCACCACGTCCAGACAGACGACGATAAAAAACACAGAGTATTATCATCACAATGCACATGAAAAAAGAGTGATAGTGGCACCAATTGAATACACTATAAGGAAGAACAGAAGGCTGTTTTTAAGTTATAAAATTACAATTTCTTTCTTTTTTCAGTGAGGAACTTCAGCATATCTACCTCGTCGAAGAATACAGAAACTAGTCGAACACATTTCTGAGTTAATCTTAGGAAGAACACTGTGTGTGTAACTTATAAAGATTGCAGATTAATCTTTAGAGAGTTCGGTGAGAGAGAGAGATCGTATTCATTAGAATTAGGCCACCGAGATGAGATTATGTAATCGGTGAGTGCAAGAGGGGTGAATAGACTGATGGGAGGGATTGCAGCAACCTCGTTACTCCACCGAGAGTGGGAACAGACATGTTGTGCGCCTGGTAACACTGAGAACCCAAGCTCAAGAATTAGGTCTGTTACACAATATGTATCAGCCTACAGTATTTGACATCTTCTGCATTAAAAGCAGAGGCGTAGCTACCGCCGTATCAATGATAGCTATAGCGGCTTCCCCAAGCTATAGGGGCCCCAACATGTGTAGCTGCAGTCCTATTAACAGGATCCTCATATCTAAAAAAGGGCCTCGAAGGAATTTTGATACAGGGTCCACTCAGAACTAACTACGCCAGTGATTAAAAGCGAGTTTCAATAAAGAGTCGATTGCATCTATTACCTTTGATGAACCGCTTCAGGTGAATGCAGTTGTAACAGTTTTTTGTAACGCTGGACATGGACAAACGAATGGCACGACTTTATCTTTTCAAATGAATTACAAAACTGCCTTTATTTATTACGATGATTGTTTCCCAATATCTCGGCACCGTGGTCACTTTGAAATATGCATAACTTTACTGGTCATTTACTTATGTGATAGCTTAAGGTATCACTAAAGACCGATAAACGTAGTATGTACAGGGTATTACAAATATAAAAATCTCTCATGAAATAAAATCCGGAGAGGTTGTTAAACATGAGAATATATGTAATTCTAGAAGTATAGTTGATGATACACACACACTTTTGAATATTCGTTCCAGTATGTAGGTATAAGTGTAAGCTTTTGTCCAACCATATCGAAATATGTGTAAGAAAATAACCCAGAAGTATTTTCTTTGTGATATTTTAAATATTTTTGCAGAGTATATGTGAAAAGTTTTCCGATATTTTTTTCAAAATGACCGAAATGTTTTAAATATTCTCTGACGAAAGTGGAAAGTAATATTTTTTTAGGCGTATATATATATATATATATAGTTCACATTTCGAACCAAGTTTTTTTCACAACAATATTACATAAAAGTATTATTATTGCAAGAAGAATCTTTAATTATATTCAGTTTTATTGAACTTTTTCTTATCACATATACAGTGGCATAACAGAGAACATTTGGGCCCTCAATTTGGATTTCACAAAGGGTAGGTACTCGGCGGCACTCAGGCTTTGGGCCCCCTAGAACCCTGAGCCCCCCGCAATGCGGAGGAGTACGTTACGCCACTGCACATATAAGAAATAAACACCCACCCACTGAAGTCTAATTTGTATAGTTTTTGGCTTTTTTTTAAAAAAAAAATATCTAATCGTATTGTCTCGAGGTCATTTTGAATCTAGATATATAGTAAATGCTAATAAACAGTTGTATATTAGCTAAGAATTATTTAGCGGCCTCTCTCTGAGCTTGGATAATAAATTTAGTTTACAGTATTATTAATGAAATGCTTCTGGAATGGAACTTCGTATAAAATATCCTATCTTTTTCTGTAAATGTTGACAGGAAAATTAGGAAGTGCTATTTTAATTCAAAGCATAATGAGTCCTAAAAATTTACAAAGAAAAAATAATGTCCTCGATCCTTTTGGCGTGTAATTTAGAACATCTTGATTTAATATAGTTTATGTTTTACCTTTAATGGGCCCAGTGAAGGTTTTGTGATATGCACTTAAGACTGTGTGTTGTTGAATTTATTTCCTATAGATATTAATAAAAGTTTATCAGATGTGCAGCCCTTAATGAGGCCTTAAGTGCTTTGACAGATACATCTCATTTGATCCACGTGTAAACCTACTTTAGAACGTCTTAGCCAAATCTTCTTGGAAGAACGCATCTACGAAACGATAAGGATTTATATATTGTGATAAAAAATATATTAGCAATGTTCCACATTTTAACTTTTTATCAAAAGATTTCCTGTTCAATCCTTTAAAAATGCCGCTTAATACTTTCAACCGTGAAATGTATGTCGCAATTTCAAAACATTTCAGAACCTCACGTGGGGGCAACTGTGATGGAAAATGTTTAACACTGTTTATACTGCAATGATAACTTTTAATTAAGGGAGAAAATTCGTGTCACATATTCGCCTCTATCAGCGCAAATAAATAAGTCAGTTAATTTATGTTTTTTGGAAGAAATGAGTGTCTTTTCCAAATGAAGTCTCCATTAGAGTTAAAAAAGCACAATCGAGTCATTTATGAGAAGATAGCACTTAAGTGCCGTGTTTACCATTAATATCCTTTCTTTTTAGACATCTTGCTCTGCATCCGAATTACTTAAATCAAGTAAAAACCGGTCTGGAAGTGCTTATATAGAAGGGTTGCTTGTGCTTTTGAAGGAAATAAAAGAAAAAATTATGTTGGTAGAACAGAAAGAGTGACCTTGAGCTCTGGTTTCTCAAAAAACCCGATTATCTAAAAGCCTTTCATATCTCATAGAAAAATTATACGCTAAATTTGAGAGTATAGGATATATTTATTATGTGATTTATTTAAAACATGTCATACAGCTTATTATCAATACCAAGCTGAAAAGGCACTTATTTTTTCTTTGAAATCTTATAAAAGTTTTTATTTATCGTTAGTTTAGAGAAAAATTTTCTTTTTGAAAAATAAACGTTTTGATCATATTTCCTTTCAAACATTGCTCATTATTATAAACACGCATTTTACCTGCTTTTCAACAAAAAAATTATTAAAAAAGTCAATTTGCTGCACATGAAACAAATGGAATAGATCTACTCATGCCATTAAAAGCTTAAATTTACCGTAATGATTAATATAATACATTTTAATCTAATCAGACACTCCAAATTTGAATGGTGAAATAATAAATCGAATTATATTTGTGAAATTTTAAAACAATTTATTCCAATTATTTATCTGATTGTAAAATGCCTTCATTTATTAGAATCAAAATTCTGATTCATTCAGTAAGAGTGCATTGAATAGCTTACATATAATCGATTGCTTTCGTCGATTCTTTGCGAAAAATATACTGTTCTAAGAATCATTAAACTGAGAAGAAAAAAGAAATATAACGAGGTAAGAGCTATCAGTTCAGAAATGTGCAATTTTAGGTTTGAAAAGTTTAGAATTGATAAGTTGTAAAATGATTTTTGACAAAATACCACCAAAAAGTATTAAAACAGTTAAGCGAGAAAAGAATACAGATGATATTACTGAATCCATTGTAAAGTATTTTACAGGGAAATGAATTTGTATTTGCTTTTGTTAAATTATTAACTAAAGGAAATTAGTTCAGGGATTTAAAGACCTAGTTAACGGTATCAATATATATGTGATGATTACATTAATATTAATAAAATCATTGTTGTGTGCTGCCTGTTTTTAATTACAATAGGATAAATATTATCAAGTGCTACAAATTTATTGTAACATGTTATAATATCGGCATAAATTTTAACGACTATTTTTGTTATCTGGTGTGATTTCATATGAAAATAAAATTCAATTAATTTATAAAAACGTTTTTGTGAAATTCAGATGTGTTTCTGGTACAAAATTGTGTGAATTTCTCTTCTATGCAATTTCGAAAAAAATTCAACCATGGTCAAAGCTTGTTTATATATAAAATAATAATAATAATAAAATATTTTGGGAAACATTTGAGAAGTGCCAAGAAAACATTCAAATATTCACATTATATGAATCATTCGAGCCAAATCATGTCTAATTTGCAAAAAGTGGTATAATTATTTAAATATCCTGTTGGAGTTTTTTCTTTTACCATAAGGACTGAAAAAGAAGCCTGGTATTTTTAGAAAAAGAGAATTAATTAAAAGAAAGGAAGAGAATAAATAAAAATAGAAAGGAGCATGTAAAAGAAACTTTAAAAGAAATGTGAAACCCATTATAGCTCCTTCCTTATTTTTAATCAGGTGAGAAAAAATGGAAGGATAAGATTTTTTTCTCCTGTAGGAACTGGTTTTTTCGAATAATTTACAAAAACACATTTATTTTTTTATCCCTTGCACGACTGACTTCTTCTCTACCGCAATATATATCAAAAAGTTTATATTTATCGTAAGTGGAACATCCATTGATACAATACTGAAATAGAAAAAATTCTATAATTTTCTCAATAACATTCGATAACTTTACACACACACAATAACATCCTACAACTCTCCAACATGAATTACACGATAAAAAAAGCCATCTAGAATTTTACGTCACTTGCTCTTAATTTTTTTTTATTTCTTAATTATGTTGCATAAGATGGAAATTGTTAAATTTCCATTTTTTGTCACCTACTTATATGATTCCTAGTTACATAAACGGTTGTTATGACTCCAATCTCCATTCAATTATATATGCTTACAAATACCGATGACCTAAGATGATAAGTCTAACTTTCAATCATCCTTAAAAGATAAGCGAATTTTTTTTACCACTTAAAAACTTCTTCATGGACATGGATTAACATGGGCTTTTAATTAGATATTATTGAAATGCTGTCCGTAGTGACCCTTTTACTAATTTCATAATTATTTCAACAACAACATTATGAAATCATAAGTGTTTTATGAGAATGTATAAATATAAATATATATGTATATACAGGGTGAGTACAAATGATGGACCCGATTTTAAAAAATCATATTATCGAAACTACTACACATATTACAATAAGTGATATATGAATGTTAAGAGAAATATACCAATTATTTTTTCTGTTACAAACGTTCGATGTGGGACCCTCTTGTTACACGGCATATGTACTATCTGTAATCCAGCTCGTTCCATATATTTTGTAGCATCATTCCATCAAGGATTCGTAATGCTAGATAAATGCTTAGTTGTCGTCCTCTGTTATTTGTTGTGTCATATGCAAATGATACGATTTGAAATTTAATTTTTCTTTCGCGAAAAATTTTCCACACTGTTTTCTGTGGAATTCCAAGTTCACAGGCGACAACTCTCATAGATTTCCGTGGACTTCGAACAAAACTCTGCCTCGCCCTCTCCATTGCTTCTTCCGAGACGCTTGACCGGCAGTTGCTTTTCTTTTCCCACAAGCATCTTGTTTCCTTAAATTGATGATTCCATCGCAGAATTCTTTTGTTGAATGGTGCTTCTTTTCCGTTGCGATTTCTAAATGCACGTTGCACCGAAATTACTGAAAAAACCCGTGTATACTCTAATACGTAAGAACTCTTCTCTGTCATTGTCGCCATGTTTGGATTTTAATCACAGCAATCTTGAATGTGATGTTGAGTATTGGTGGAAAAAAACTTGGAGTATTTCTCTTTACATCATTATATCACTTTTAGTCATTTATGCAGTAGTTTCGAAAATATATGATTTTTTAAAATCGGGTCAATCATTTGTGTATTCACCATATATATATATATATATATATATATATATATATATATATATATATATATATATATATATATATATATATATATATATATATATATATATATATATATATAGGTCAATTCTCTACTAACAAGAGATCACATCCAAACAATAACACTCGACAAACACATAGACAGCAGGAAAATCACACAATGAAGGACAAAAGAGTAATCGAGATAATAAATATAAAATGGATGCTGCAGTGCTATGAACATTACTGACTTAGGACAGTTTTTATATAAAAATTAAATTATACAAAAGTGGGGTTGAACATGTTTTTTGGCCAGCCAACCTTCCCCCTTTTTTTGTAAATAACACTGAGCAAAAACCAATAGGAAATAATGGATAGAAATATCTAAATCCATTACAAGATAGAGGTAACTTACCTAAAAATTGCACTTACAAATGCAAAGCCCGCGCTAAATCTGAGTGGAAACATTCAATTTGTTGCCAGATTCTATACCCTAATACAGATTTAAATCAAAAGAGTGGCTGAAATGTAGCACTTAACAAAAGATTAAAATGGAAATAAAAATTAATAATAGTTGCATATTATAGCATACCTATAATAACACCAGAGTAAATTTGAATAAAATATAGTAAGTAATTTCTAATCTAATATTAGACTATGGAGATAACTATAACAAAATATTTGTTTATAGTAATAAGCTATTATCAATCTCATAATTTTAATCCTAACTATTTTGAATAGCTTTATTTATATAACTATTAATAAAATAAATTGGGTATTTCTGATTTAAGCAATATTTAGTAAAATGTGTATAGTTATTTATAATGTCTGATTTTTTTGACACAAGAAATTTATTACGTTGTATATAATTAATAACAATATTTCTGAATATAGAAACATGTACATTACTCTCCCAATGAGGAACTTTTATAATATTGAAATTAAATTCTTCTCTTTTATCATAAATATTAGAAACTATTACATTTTCATATAATTTGACATGTATGTCAAGAAAATTTGCTTCATTGTTGTTATTATTTGTCTGTATTAAATTAAGATATTGTGGATAAAAATTAATGTTAGGTATAAAATTGGCTTGTTTGCCAAAGATGATTATATATATATATATATACACGTTATATACGTCACTTATAAAAATGACAACTTTAAAAAAATAAAGAAAAGATAAATATTAAAAAAATTAGATTTCTACGTGTATCGAAATACTGTTCATTTTAGGCTAAAGGTATACCTCATGAGTATTCGTTATTGGATAACATAAGGGTTCCTTATATTCGTCTCCTCCCCTTCAGGTACATCATCAAATTTTGTTTCATTTTTTCATCAGCACTGTAACTCTGATCCATAAATAAATAAATAACATCCACTCCATTTAGATTGTTAAATACACAATGCTTTTAAATGACTTTTTAATTATGTCAAGTTTAGTTTTATCTCATGCTTTAGTTATCTACTCATAGACTATTTCTAGACTTCAAACGATAAGCGCATAAGAGCACATGTACATTTCAGATTTCTTTGTATGAATAGGTGCACGTTATACGCCGGAATATATAAATATATTCAATGCGAAAGAATGCTAAATTTAAAAAAAACCAATGTCATTACTCAAATATTACAAGTGCTTAGAATCTAAAAATTGTACATAGATATTTTTTTAATGTGGAGATAGTCCCTGCTGTGTTTTGGAAAAACAAACTTTCATGAAAATTTTTGTCATATTTTATACAATAGCAAGTCGGATGATGCAAAAATGAATAGATTCATCAATTTTAAAACGTCGAATAAGTCTAAAATACTATTTTACAATTGGAAAATAACATACGAAATATCACCTTTTCTTGTGAATGTTAATTTTGTGCTTTTTTCTTGCAGTGATGAACTTTTTGAAGAAATACAAAATTAATTGTTCGTGAACAAGTAAGAATCGATGTGTTTATTGAACAAAATATTTATATCAGTAAATTGTTTGTAATAACCATATAGTTAGAAGCTTCCTGCACTGTTCAATGTTAAGAAAAATTCTGGACGACCGAAAGTCTCTTTTAATCATGACAGAAGCCAAAATCGAAGAGTATAGAATCTAGTTCTACATTGACATCACGCCAAATTCTGGCTGAAAAACAAATGTGAGTCGCTGTCTAAGAACTATGCATAAGTTTCTTCAAAAGAAACCAAGAACAATTCGTAAAAAATAGAAAACCTTGTTTGAAATCTTCGCACTAAGAGGAACTGCTTATCGTTTACCGAAAATAATGTTTAGAGGAAGAAAAAGTGATATACGTAATTTTAGTCATGTTGAAAAAATCTGTTTGGATAGTCCTGATGGGTTCTAATGGTATTTTCACGGTCTTCGAAAAAGAGAACTAGTCCTGTCAAGGCAACAATACGGAGATGAAAATGTCAGTACTTGGGCATGCGCATATTTAGATAAGACAGTGAAAGTAAATTAAATTTTATATATATCAATGGGCAAATGATTAGATTTCACTGCATTAATATACTTCGCAACAATATTTTAAATCATGGGCCATAGATAGAGCAACGCAAAACTTTTTATTTCATCAAGATAATTCGGCTGTATTACGGTCAAATACACGAAGACTTCTTTAGTAGCAAATGACATAAACTTATCTCTACTGACCAACACTATCCTCTGACCTGAATATTATTGAAAATACTTTAGTTGAGCTAGCAAGACAAACTTATGTACATGATCAATAACATTCACATGTAAATGAAATTAGAAAAGTATCATCCATTATTGAAAAATTGTACCTTAAAATTTTGTTAAGAATTTTTTCAAGATGTCCCAGGATTATTGAGACAAACTTTAAGAAGAGGTAGGGGTTATCATAAGGACTTAGATTTGCACAGCAACCCATGGTCGGAAACGTCTTGGAAAAGTAGTATGACAGGTATAAGAAACGAAGAGACACAAGACTGAGATCATTTGAAATATTTATTGGGTAAAGATATTACATGTGTTCTGGTAGATGATAAGTGAAAATGTCACAAAAGATGTTCAAAGTTTCCACCATTGCTAGCGATGAATACGTTACACCGTTGGGCCATGGATTGGTGGACTCTCTCAAATTCACCGATTTTGTTGGATATCAGCAACAGCCCAGTTGATTCTTGCTACCAGATTCATTTCAGAATCCAAAGGTGTTGCGAACACAGCACTTTTTAGTGCACTTCAAAGAAAGAAATCCATGTTACTTAATTCAGGAGAACGTTATGGTGAGGGACCTGTCCACCACGCTCAAAAAAAATAGTGGTAAAATTAAAATAATGTTAAGAAATTACAAGGATACTTTTATAGGAACCTACCTATCTGATTAAATATTTTATGCTTAAAAAGTTTAATGTTATTGGTTTGATATAAGTTTTTATTCAGTTCTAGCTTATTAATTAATCTACTTCAAAATTGATAATGCCATCAGTGAGCTCGTAAGGTATTTCTTTTAATATTAGAAAGTATTTCAACTTAAAATTCAACACATTTTACCTCCTTTCCAAATTTTCTTAAAACATATATTTATATGGTCTTCATACTGTCTAAGTACAATTTACAATGACATTTTTGAAGTATTTTTATGAAGAATTTTATTTTTAAAGGCTTTCCTGTGGTCTCCATAGTTAATGGTTTTTTACTTTACTCTAGTTTTGTACACTATACTGGTGAAAACAATTAAAGAGACAAATGGGTTTTTTTGCAATAAAAAGAAAACTAACAAAGCAAATAAAATTAAATTTGGCCAAACTATCGTCCGATACATGACCAATATATGAGAAAACAAAAATGGGCACAACAGGCACCCTAAATTAGAAAAATGGTCACTTGTCCAGGACAGCAGCTGACCGACACGCTGTAAATTAGAGAAAAACATGTTTAATAGGGTGTATAATTGCTTCTAACAGTTGCACAACTCTCACATTGGTGTTTGATACTGTTTACCCCAGGATCCTTATCAACCCCTGTGGCAACTGCACCCACTCTTGATCCAAGGCACTCTTGAGCTCATCAATTGTCGTTGGAGCTAGCTTTCTAACTGAAATTGAGTCATCCCATCGAACCGTAAGTGTTCGATGGGATTAAGATCAGGGGACGACGCAGGTCACACCAATCGTTGACTATACTCCGGCTGGAGGTATTCGTCCACCAATTGAGCCTTGCTTGGCCGTGCATTATCGTTCATAAAGGTGAAATTTGGTCCATATTATCCACGGAAAAGTGTGATATAAATGCAAGGATTTCGTACCTGTACCGCTAACTTCTCAGATTACCATTATCAAACACGTGAAGGTAGGTATACTCGCCTGCAATGATGCCTACCCAGAGCATCAGACCACGTTGACCATAGTGGTCCTTTTCGACAATGTTAGAGGGCCGATATCGACTCCATGTTCTCTCCAGATGGAAACACGCCTCGAGTTACTGTCCAGACTGAATCACGACCTATCACTGAACAGAACCCGCCCCCAATCCTCCTCCGTCCAAGATAGGTGTTTTTGGACGCATGTTAGACGATCTTTTTTGTGGTTCCCGTTAAAAGGATACAGACTACAGGGTTCCTGGCATATAGGCCGCCTGCATTAAGTGTCTAGGCGACTGTTATCCGTGAAAAGGATGTTCATGTTGTGTCATACAAGTTGTGAATATCTCTGAGTTGCTGTCATGGACCCATCCCTTTCAGCCAGAAGTCTCAAATAATAGTCTTTAGCCGGCGTTGTTGCCCTTTTGTGGCCTTGTCCAGGTCAAAAAACCACTGTTCCTATCTCTACGAACTGTTTCCACAAAGTGGACTCCACATTTCTCGAAACCCCGAGCTTCCAACAGTAGGTAGCCTGTGATTGGCTCTGCCTCAAGTCTTCCAACTATTTCCCATCTTTTGGCATCATCTGGACGATGACGACTGACCATATTAACGATGGGTAACAAGAACTTTATACAACAATGATTGGGCTAAGATACGATGTTTCAAAACGTCCTTACTCTACAAGCTTCAGCAAGCAAGTGAGGTACCTCTACATAAAGTCGATCACAGTGGCACTGCCTTACGACGTCACTGGTCACTGCATGACAGATTTGTTCGTAAAGAGCTCAGTGATCATCTGATACCTTATTTGTGTAAAGACGTTAACTATTTTGTCCTTTTTTGGAAAAAAAACCCGTTCCTCCCTTTAATTGTTTTCATCAGTGTATTTTTGCTATTTTTGGTTACTAAAGATTATATTATTCAAATTAATTTTAGCTCTTTTAAATATTCTACGTCTAAAGAAATAGGGCTATTTATATTACAGGATTAGTTATTTTAGTTTCCGATAATATCAGAAATTTAAGCGGAATGTTGGAGTTTTGAAACTATATTATATTTAAACCTGCAATCTTAATCCTCGGTTTGCTGTTGCATTTTTGTGGCTTTTCTGTTTTGACGTGTACTGTCTTGTTATATCCCTATATCTTGCTTAGCAATACACCCCCACCCCCACTGGGTGCATAGGAAAGTCCCTTTAACCTGAAAATGCGAACGAAGAGAGCAAGTGAGATTAGGGTATAGTAAAGTGACTGCGCTCGACCTAATACAAAAGACAACAATGTCCTTAGGGGCGAAATTTGGAAGATTGGCATTGCAAATCAAAAAGCAAAAAAAGAGATAGAATAAAATTTTCAATTAGAAAGTTCTAGAATACTAGTTAATTGGTATAAAACGACTTTTGGTTCTCAAGGATGGGATAAATTGTTGCCTGTATACTCAAAAATTTCCGAAATCAATGCACTCCATTTTGTGCAAACGTTTGAAAAGAATATCCATATGTATAATGAAATACGCAGAACTTATTGCACAAAATTTATTTTTAATGCATCAATACAGTTTGATGACAAAGCACATCTGTAATAGGATAAATCCAGAAGACTTATTCGTGGAGTTGCATAAACCTGATTTTTTTGTTTCTCCATTGGAAGAAATACAACAGAGTGAAGTTCAGCGATCGTGGATGCCATTTAACATTATCACGACACTCGATAATTTGTTGTCCAAAATAATCTTCGAGAAAGCTTCGCACTCCAGCTTTTTAATGCGCAGGGCCACCGTTAGGTTGGAGCCATAAGGACCGGAATGCGGACAGGGGAATATCAATCACAAAGTCAGGTTAGATACCTTGTTATAGTTAGAACAGTGCCCGATTATTCATTAAGTGGAGTAGGTAATTGCATGAGCTTTAGGAGTAGTATGTTGTGTAGTAAAATTATTCGACTACAGGGCCCCGAGAATTCGACTGTATAAGGGTCTCCATGTCGTTTCATCCAACACTGAGTTAGAGGTACTTCTGTTTTCTTAATGCGCCTTCGTACAACCCAGCTCCCAGTAAGCGATCCTTCCAGATACCGCACCCCATTTAATGGACAATGTCACATGGTATCTGGTGGATAGTTCCCACGAAGGACTTTCTATCGCCCAGTAGTGGGCATTGTTTAGGTTTAATAATCCGGTATGTTGAAATAGTTTCGAATACAGATGTGTATCATGAGCAACGACGAATTCTCTTCGAATATACTCCACATTAACTTTTCATCACTGTAATAGTTTTATTTCTTTGTTAATTACTTCTCAAATCAATCAATACACACATAATTAAATCTTGATTAACATAATTTTCTTGATTAAATATATCATCTTGAATAAATACAGTTCTATTGATTAAACACAATCAGATAACAATCAAACCGCAATGTCTGTCGTGTTAAACCCACTCTCAAGAGACTATCTCTATCCTTTTCTTTTACACCAGACCACGCCTGCGCGTCGGTCTCTCGCCGAAGGTTCGGCCCCCAAAACAATTCAGCGCTTCCCGCTTTCAAAACACAAGGGACTCTTTTTTTCCCTCGACCGTACCCTCCGGGGTCAAGCACAACCCTCTCTTTTAAAATACATTAACTCTACCAAAGCCGCGCCGAGATTCACGCCAACATTCCATACTCTCTCGCCAACAGCTGTCTCAGACACTACAATCACCGTGTGACAATTATTGAATATAAATACTAAAAACAAACCTGCATGCTATCTTTTTAACGTGATAAAAATGAAAGCGTTGCAAGAAAATAGAATGATAGAAAACAAGATTATAGAAGTTGAAAAAAATTTCCGTTCTCTCGAGCTTACTTCATGTCGTCATTAAAATTACTTTGTTAAAGATTGAAAAAGAAATAAAGAAACATTTTAATTCATGCAATTTTTTGTTATAAATTACTCTTCGGGGAAAAAAACCCCGATAAATTTACAAAATTTTGAGCTTCATGCTATTTTATCATAAAAAGATCGTATAATGATTAAGGAATCATAAAACTTAAGGGAAAAAACCGCTCTTCTAAAAAAAAATTTATTGATTTTGGGGGTATATATCAAAAGAAGTAAAGTAAGTGAGCGAATATTAACGCCACACTCTGTTCAGCTACACGAGGGCTTTTGGTGACGGACCTCTTAATTTTGAACCATGGTCAAGTGACAAGGACGACACCTGAGCTGGCACCCTCCTTTCTTAGCTACCATACCACACCAAAGGGAGGACGTTTGAGCTCTCGACAGATGTAACGTGCATCGCTTCCCTACACGGTGGGTTTTCAGCGGCACTAGGTTCGAACTCATGACACGCCGTCTACGAGTCTGTTACCTTGAACACTAGGCTACCGTGGCCTCTACATAAAAAGTAAAGAGTTGGATAATTCATGCTTAAGAAACATTAACAACAATTAAACATTAAAAACATTAAAACAATTAAATATTTTAATTAAAAACAATTTTTTTAACAATTAAACACAAACAACAATTTTTAACAATTAAATTTATTAAACATTAAAAACAATTTTTTTGATAAAAGTAATAGTCGTACAAATCATATTTTCACGTAATATCTACAAATTAAATTTTCAAACAAAATTATCCATTGAAAGTTAAATGATTTAATCAACCTGTTTCTGCATCATTTCTACGTTTCCATAAAAGATTTGAAAAATTTCCAATACAGTATTTTTGAGATCTTGCTCAATAAATTGACATTTTCAGCCCATTTGCTGCTTCCACACAACCCTCCATTTTCTAAGAACAATGCGCTCACGCGTTTTGCTTTTTCATTATCCATTACCAAAGAGCTTTCAGGGGGACATACCAGAAATTCAGAGGCGATTCTGTATTTCCTGAAATTCTTTGTAAACTTGGCTCCGTGCATGGGTTCCCGTCAAATATAAGATTAAGTTTACAGTGAGATAATGACAAGTCTAATGGGTGAAAAATGAAAGAAAAAATGTAGTATAATGGAAACATTCCTTTCTGAAGTATTATCATAACAAAAGCGTACAATAAAACTTTAATGCATACAATGTCGTGTGAAAAGTAGATACCGAAATGCTTTTATGTATTTCATTAAGATAATACGATAAAGGAGAAAAAATATTTGATAAATTTCTGCATATATACAAGGTGGTCCCAAATTCATGGTACGAACTTTAAGGGTAGATAATAGACATTGTAAAAAACATTTATTGTATAGGAATGCATGGGAATAAGTGACTCGGTGAGGCGCAAACAGGGGAAAAACAAGAAAAAAAGAAATGGAGTTATCGGTTAGTTTTGTTGCCGGTAGGGGGCAGTAGATATCTAGCCACCACTCAACATGATACATCTCAGTAGGGGAAAGCACCATTCGCAATTATGCAGACGTCTACGATGGAAGACTTTACGTATGCCGAAAATGCAGAGTTGCATTACATGTACCACCGTGCAAATGCAGAGCTGCGCTACGAATGTATCACACGTAGTTTCCTGATCGACGAATGCCGGATCACAGAATTTTTCAGCGTCAACTTCACGACAACCGTTCGTTCCACGTCACTAGACATGATGCTGGTCGGCGAAGAGTTGTACGCAGTCCAAGCTTGTAAGAAAGCATCTTGAACGCTGTGGTTGATAGACCCGAGTTAAGTGCAAAAGCTGTTGCTCTTGTACTTGAGTCATAAGACCGTTTGTAGAGTGTTAAACGAGAATCACTTATGCCTCTTCCCTTTTCTACAAGTGCAAGTTTTGAATAAGGCAGACTATCTTCTCCGAATGTCAGTGGGTGGTACAGCAATGTGCGCTGTAGCCGGACTTCATAGCTCATGTGCTGAACAGTTATTTTAAACATTACACTTGACAACGACGCTTTCAATAAACACTTTGTCTTTCCTTTCGTCTCTTATTTTTTGTGTTTGTACTTCACCGCCTCGCTTGCGCTCATACACTCCTATACAATAAATGATTGTTACAATGTCCTGTATCTAATCTTAAAGTTTGTATCATGAATTCGGGGGACCCCCTCGTATTTTGAATCTTCAGCGAATTCTTCTTCCGCAAGCGCAAGTCGCCACCAACAAAGAACAGGAACAAAAGCGCTTAATGATTGGCCCCATTAGGGATGCTCTTTCGTCCCAGTCGTCTAAAACAGTGCTTCACAATCTTTTTATCGCATCGGGCCGGTCAACGTTTGATAATTTTACGACGGCCTGCTAGGGGGGAGGATGTTGATTGTTTATATTTTAGATCGTTTCGATTTAATAATTTTAATTCATTTAAACATGCCATCAGAATAAAATACAGTTATACCAAAAAATGAATATAAAGGGATTTGACATTGTAACGGGTCTATTCGCGTTCTTCCAACTAATCCTCTTGGGGAATAATGGGTCTTTAAATATTATTCTATTGAAAACTTTCTTAAGAAGAAGACGATGTGATTATACAAATCAAGGCTTGTGTATAAAGATTAACTTTTAAGCTCGATAGGAGAGAGTGGTTAGAAGCTAACAGAATAGTAAGTATTAATTAACGTAGTTAGACGAACGCGCTTGGTAGATAATTTGATTAATATTAAGATTGACGATTTGGTCAATTAGTCGCTAATTTAGATTCAGGTCGGTTTGAATTAGATTACTTTTGAAATCATCTTCAAATATAAGAAGGTGAATTGCCTGGATGTGCTAAGTGTAAGTGATCCGATTTATTATTAAATCTTCTACTTTCTCGTCAACCTCGTTATTGCTGCCCATTTGGTGCATTTCTTAACTTGGATAGCTGAATTTGTGTCGTTGTTGAGAATTTGTTAAGAAATAGAGTTTGTATTGACTATGGCTCATCTTC
The DNA here is from genome assembly GCA_019973955.1 of Trichonephila inaurata madagascariensis. Classification (NCBI taxonomy): domain Eukaryota; kingdom Metazoa; phylum Arthropoda; class Arachnida; order Araneae; family Nephilidae; genus Trichonephila; species Trichonephila inaurata. Next base: position 909,344 of record BMAV01000289.1, read on the forward strand.
CTTCTGACCCTCTCACACTAATGAATGACACAGGCCATCCATTACAACATGGAACTTAATGTGATTTCCATAAAAAATGACATACGGTTCTCATCTATATAGAGTCAGCAATATTTATAATATTGCAGCAACCATATTTTTTAAAATTTAAAGATTTGTTTTTAATTCCAATATATGTTTTTTTTTTTAATGTTTCATTTATCTTTAGCGTTCTAATGCTTTTTGTCTCTATAGTAGAGAATTATATATATATATATATAATTGTAGGGGACACACAGAGACGACTCGGAATCTCATAAAAATGCAGGGTCACAAATGCCGTAGTTGCGAGCTATGGTAAAGGGAAGCAGAGAAAAAGAACAGAAACAGCAACACATTCACGCGAGATAGAAAACATTTTTTTGAAAGGTTGTCCTTCAACAGGTGTTCGAAATAACGACCAGAAGTCGTGTGGCAGGCCCGACCGGGGTGCTTCATGGAATTCCTTACGTTCTGGAAGATTCCTCCTGCAATCTTGAGGAAGATGGAGCTGAACGGAAGGTTTCGTGAACACCCATCCTGTTGGATGTCGTCATTTGCAATCGGTTTCCAGAGGTAGTAGGAGGAACTCATATTCAAACGAGGAACTGGTTGACATGCTGATCATATACGGAGCTGCGGATTGTAATGGGCACGCCGCTCGATGGTTGTACCAGGAACGTTACCCGAAGAAGCGTGTTCCACATCCCACGACCTTCGCAAGTGTGAACTGAAGGTTATGTGAGACTGGTTCTTTAACGAGAACTACAATGCGAGCGACGATGACATCTAGCAAAGAGGAGGCGGTCTTGTTTCTGGTAGAAAATAATCCAAGTACGAGACTCGAGCGATAGCCCAACAAGTAGGTTTATCTAAATCCATTGTCTAGAGGATACTCGCAGCAAACCAAATGAGCGCATTCCATCACGCACAGTTATTACAAACTGAGGATTATCCACTCCGGAGGATGTTTGATATATGGTTCCTACAGCAGAGTGCTACAGACAGAGCATGTGTTGAGTTCATAGTGTTCACAGATGAAGCATACTTCCCACGTGAGGGAGCCTTCAATCAGCATACCGTCCATGAGTGGGTTTTGGAGAACCCTCATTGTACGCAACTACGTGCAACTCAACAGCGTTTCTCGGTCAATATTTGGGCTTGCATTCTCTGAGATTACCTCACTGGGCTGTACATTCTGCCCAGTTCTTTGGACGATAGAGCATATCTGATCTTCTTGCAACAAGTCCTGCCGGAAATTCTTGACGAATCATATGTTCCTCCGTCATTGCGCCGCTCCATGTGGTACCAGCAAGGCAGAACTTCTCCACATTGCAGAATTCACGTCCGCCGACACCTCAACGTAACCTTTGGACAGCGGTGGATAGGTCGTGGTAGGCCGATTCATTGACCTGACAGATCACCGGACCTATCATGCATAGACTTCTGAGTTCACATGTAGAGTTTAATGTACGAGACACCAGTTCTTTAGTTGTGAAGACCTTATCGCTCGAATATCTGTAGCCGCCGGGAGGATACGTGACATGCCAGAAATCTTTTAGAACGTAAGGAATTCTATGCAGCACAACTGTCAGACGACTTCTGGTCGTAATTGTAGTATAACCTTTCAATAAAATGTTCTCTTTCCCATTTATGTGTTGCTGTTCTTTTTCTCTGCAGCACAGCTTGCAACTACGGCATTTGCGACTCTGCATTCCTAAGTGATTCCGAGTCGTCTCTGTACCCCCCACATGCCACACAAATTTGTCGGTCTGGCAGTGAATCACCTTGTATACATATTTGGAAAAATTATAATATGTTATTCATACAAAAAGCTTCCAAAAATGATTCATTATATCATCTAAGTATTTTGATATTTGGTCCTATATTGTTTTTAAAAGCATTTTTCAATAAATGCAAATTAGACTTTCATTAGATGTATATATTAAAAATTTCTCACCCATTGGTTATGTTACAGCATAGTAAAAGCTTTAAAAAACGATACTCACATATATAAAATAAATACTATCATTATACAAATTGCCAAAATCTCACGAGCCTTGTTTATTAACCTCGAAGAAGCTAATTTTAAAGATCGTAAAGAGATTTAAAATAATAATAACAATCTTCAATTTATCCTTAAAATAAAGAAAAAATATTACTGTAAACGCGGAGATCAGAATATTTTTTAATTAATTTTTACATTGATTTTGAACTTGCTCTTCCTAAAGTATGATCTCCGTAACTTCAATATTGACCAGAAATTATTCATTTTGTTCAAGTTATACCAAAATTATTGGCGATTCTACAATTTTAAGCCATCAAACGGCGAAGACTATATCTAAACTGGCACCTCCTTTCCTAACCTCCACACTACGGCGCTGAAGGACTTAAAGCTTCATTGTGTATATTGTGCACGGATTCAAGCCCATAATTCGACTTGATCTTCTTTGATTGCGAAGTTCACGACCCTAGTTATTGAGCTACCATGGCTCATGAAATATTCGAAAATGCTTTAAGATTCCGTCTAAAAGGAATTAACCAGAATCAGTAATTTATAATGCAGAAGAGTAAAAATATAATAGAGCTGAAACGCGCGTAGGAAGTTAAATTTAAGTAACAGCAAAATGAAACTCTCTCTCTCTCTCTAGAGAGGGTGCAGTAAACTATAAATATAAAAATTTAAATTTTGTTTTTCTTTGTTTGAAAAATTGTTTTGATAAATAGTTAACTTTTTTTTTACATGGAATCAGTAACACATACACAGACTTCTTTTAATGGAAGGGGAATTCATTTTAGAAACACGTAGACGAACGCGCAGACGAAATCTATATGAATTTTGAATACATATCACTGTTATTTTTATGTGTCATGATAGGAATCTTTATAAGTTTTTAAAATACTACCAACTTATCTCTCTGCTTTTCTCTTTCTCTAAAATTTTTTACAATTATTTTTATCTCCTATTATAAATCATTTTTTTAAAAAAGTATTCTTTGACTATTTCTAGCTTGTAGACATAACTGGTTTGAATTTTAATGAATTTAGAAACAAATTTACAGAAATTTTTTGAAAGTTTTCGGCTAGAATTTTTTATTATAGAAAAAAACAATTTCTCGTTGATTACTTTTTTCTTAAAACGAAGACACTCGATCTGCAAACATACATGTGATGGCTAAGAATAACTAATTCCCCTTGGTTACCCCAAAACAAATTCTATAGAAACTCCTTTATCTTTAATCATATGTCATGGACTTCTGTTTTAATTGAACCAATGAGAGAACCTGTTACTTTCCCTTTCATTTTTAGCTAAAATAAATAAATAAGATAACATTCATACCAAATTACTTAAATAAAATTAATGATCCTGCCGAAATCGATTGTTACGATTTGATTGCGAAAATTAATTAGCTCTTACACTAACTCTTCACTTTTATTGAGCTGTTATTCAGAATAAAACTTATTTTTTCGATATATAACATTCTTTCAGATATTATATGAACAAAATCAATGTTTGATTTCAAAGTATATCTTCCTACACCCTCTTCCATCTCCTTTAAAAGCATTTTAAGCTTGGACGAATGACATCTATCAATTTTCAAAACAACGTGTTGCAAACTTAAAAAAAAAAAAAAAAATGCTTACATTGAAATTAGAGTGACATAGGTATACACAAAATACAATTCTGTTTTTTAAAAGTTTATTTATATGTACCTATTTTTAATATTTTTTTAATATATTTATGTGCGAAATGTTGCGAAAGTTGTAATTTTGTTAAACTTTTCAGGCCTTCCTTTACGCATTATTCCGACATTCTCGAGGAGGACATGCCTCCCAATTTAGAAATCACTATTTTAAATAAAAGGTACTCACTCAATAATAAGAGGAATTATTGCTTAGAACAAATAAAAAAAATTATTGATAATAATTTTTTTTTATTGTTGAGAAAATGGAACGTGTGAAGACATACTGGGTACAAGAAAAAAATTACTTTTAGTAGGAAGAGGAGAAATAGCTGATAAAAAATTCTTTAAACCTTTGTAAGCAGTTAAAAAACAACAATAAAAATTAATTACACTTTCTTTTTATATTCACATTTTCTTGCGTTGCCTTTATCTCCTCTTATGGATACGAGACGCCTTTGCGAATCAAAGTAGTTTCCTAATTTTTTTTTCTAGATAGCACAATGTGCTTATTCACAGATAACACATTATCCACAAAAAATCTCGCAGTAAAAAATAGCACCATTCGACCGTAATGTAAAAAAGCAGTTCCGCATTGTAGGAGGCATCGCTTCTTCGTATTGCTTAAGTAAATATCATGTAGTATGATGCGCAAGATGTTATAAATAAAATAAAATAAAAATAACCTTCCGTTTTTTTGATAATTTATGTATGTTGATATTCAGAGAGATATAAATTCAACGATTGTGACCTCATTTGAATTATTCATTAGAATTTGTTTGGTGTGTTCAAAAACACATCAAAGCTAAAATTTTTCTTGAGTAAAACTTATTTTTTTTTAATTAGTTGGAAAATAAATACTAAGCTTGTTGAGAATCTTGGGCTTAAATTTTTAATTTCAATAATAATAATTATATAAAGCAATTAAAATTACTGTGCAGTTGTTTACAAATGAGATTAAAAAAGTTAACGAAAATTAATTGTTTTTAATGAAGTCGAAGTTTTTAATCACGTTTCTAATTTTTTTCCTAAATATTTCGTTTAATATGAAGTTAAATTGTACGAACAGTTATGTGGTGTGGGTTTGATTTAATAAAAGCACATTACGGCAAGATAAGTTAACAAGTATTAAATTTTTAAGACCGCCATCTATTGGTTAGAAAATGATTTAAAATTTAAGAATCAAAAACCGGTCGTGTATAAGAATCACAAGCGGTATAAAAATTCTTAAGAAAATAGTTCGCTTTCACACAATAATAATAAAGCACTCACTAATTAATACCTGTTTTCAGTTTATAATAGTTCATTAATCATATTAATTTTCATTTTTTAAAAAAATTATTTTTATATTTTAACATTGTATTCTTTTTGCTTTCTGTAATTCTCATTTTTCCAAACAATTAAAGTAGAATAATACTTTTCGTTACTATGTTGTTTTTTGTACGGATTTAAGATGTAGTGATCCTTGTAGTTTAAAATTACGATATCCATCGTGCCTAGTGCTGTTTCAAAATGCTATGTCAATAATATGTTTAGTATGGATGAATCATGCTCCTTTTTTTAAGCGGTGATGCCATTCCCTAAGCTTCTATTTAAAAATAATGGATCTGTCCGAATTTTAAACATGCAATTAAACACATCTTTCTGGATTATACACTTTTGCCCTATATATATATTAGAAAGGAAACAGAGATTAATCGACATATGAAAAAAATTAGCTTTATTTCTATGAGCTTTAGTTATATATGTACGTTTTCAGATTATTTTTGCGTTGCAGCTACGAAGCTCGCTGTCAGCAACGGTTCAAAATATTCTTAATTAATTATTAACATATATGTTTAATCAGGCCGTAGAAACATTATTAAGCAAATATAGGTAAAATAACAGACGCAGTCGACGAGCAGAACATGAAGAAATCATTTTTTTAATAGAAGGCATTCTTGGAAGTTCCTGAAGTGATACTCATCAGAATTAAAAAGAAAAAGGTTTAGGATGTGTTAGTTCATTCGGATTCAATATATTACAACAGTTTAGTGCGCGGGGAAAAAAAGGCGTTGAACGTTGAGTGGAATTGTCTAGTTAAATTTTTGCTACAAACCTTGAAAGTAACGAACATCAAAAGGCATCACAATTTCAGAGATGAAGTGGTGGCAATCGAATGTTCCGACAAAGCGATTTAGAAGAATAAGATCCAACTGTACTCAAAAAATCTCTCTTGTCATTCTACAGAAGAATTGGGTAAAATTTAGCATCGTAATTTATATATTTTTTGTCAACAGAAATTTTTCCATACTTTTGTATATTTGAAATTCTTGTACAAATGGAAGGTGTTTAATATCTAGTAAGTGTATAACTGTACACACTAGTGGCCATCCAAAAAATCAGTGGCGTAACGGAGAATATTAGGGCCTCTTGCAAGGTCAAGTTTTGTGCCCCAAGCCCAAATACATATTTGGCGTTAGTCAGGTCGTCAATTGGATTTTTTATTGTCGAGTTGTGGGATAAAATTCAGATGTCACTAAAGACCCACCTTGTAAAGGGGCTGATGCCCGTTAAATCGTCGAATTTCAATGTTTTCATGTTGATGTGGAAGTTTCGGGATGTGTCGTTTTTGTTACTTGGTCGGGGTTCAAAACTACGAAGTCCGTCGCCAATAGCTCTCTTGTTGCATCAGTGCAACTTTAAAAGCAATCAAGCAAGCAGCGTTTTATTGGAGCCGTATACAGATTTACTAACAAAAGTGATTGCGGTCATGGGTCATTCATTCTCTTCAATAGACGATGTGGTATAATATGGGCTGAAACATATTGTCAGTAATGTTTTATTGGGAATTCTAATATGTATTCTCTAAAAGGCACAATTCTTCCTCAGCCAAACACGGTCGACTGAATTTCACCTTGATATTGAAGCAAAATTTTCCTTTTTGGAGTGTCTATGGTGTGGCATTGGCAAGCGCTTCCAATAGCTTTCGATGAGTAAATCTTGTTTTCGAAGGGAGAGGTTTACCATGTCTCTCTTTATTTGAATAGTAGCATATATACAGGGTGTCCCAAAAATAGCGCCCAAACAGCTAGATTCTTCTCTGGGAGTACGTAAAAAATGTCCAAAGAGCTATGATCCATAGTTTATGAGAAAAATACATAAAACAAAGTAAGAGGGTGCAAGGAAAATACATCGTATTGGACACATCAGCAGTATTTTCAAATATTGAAAAGGGGGCAGATGTTCAGAGTGTCCGCCGTGCATATCGAGGTAGGCTTGAGCGCGTCGTGGAATGGATGAGTACACACGACCAGCACAGTGTCCACCGAAGTACAAGCAACATGCAGACGTGTGTAGTCACTTCGTCTCAATACACCAATTCCTTGATATTGCCCCATAGGAGAAAAATCCAAAGATATGAAATCTGGCGATCGTGGTGGCCGTAGAACCGGACCCCTACTTCCAATCCAACGGCCAGAGTATGCCATATTCAGCCAGACACGTACAGGAACACAGAAATGAGTCAGAGCCCCATGCTGATTATCATCCATTCATCAACATTTACCTTATTTTTCTCGTAAACTATGGATTGTACAGGTACAGTACTTAGGGCATTTTTGATGTACTCCCAACATGAAATCAGTCTGTGTAGAGTTTGGGAGCTATTTTTGGGACACTCTGTACATACATTTTACATACTAAAGCTTTTCAAGCGGGGAAAGACATCAATAATTAAAAAACAGCATTTAGTTCTTTTACACAGTGGTATCAGCGAACGATTTTCATATGCACTGTGCAAATATTTTATTGAAAAAAAATAAAAATGTAAATTTTCAAATGTAATAGAGGTCAATACGTTAAGCAAGTTTTACATCTATTGGAAACTTTCTTCATGTCGTTGCATTTAAGATGGCCAGCAACACGCCCGCTATATATGTACTAAACTCTTTATATTAATTTTATTGTAAGAATTTATATCCGTCATATTCATTTCTCACATAGTCATACAACACATACTCGTATTTTCTTTAAAAATGGGTATTGATCTCGTTCATGCAAAAAAAGTAAAACTATTTAACTATTGCTTCCCTTTACCCATCCATTAATTTTTTTTTCTTTTATATAGTAAAATGTTACGGCTAAATGAGAGTTTTGCAATTAAATTACATACTAAATTTTTCTTTGTGCGCTTTTTAATTATAGAAAAGTATTATTTTTACATTTTAAAACTTCAAATACAAATAAATAAAAAAGCAGATTATGAAATTCATAAATTCTATCAATGTACGAGAGACAGAGAGAAATGCACTGTTCATTTCTTAATTATTGCCCTTCCACTCTGATGGCCAATTTCTCGTCAGTTAGGTACAATCGAAAGTTCTCCATCATCAGCCAACTGTTCTCGCACGCCGTTAATCCTAAGTATTTGGCTGTCCTAATACTTAGCTGATTTCAAATCGTAGATAATCCTTTAGTTATTACCATTAACCCGTTCAGGACCATGATCATCACATATATGGGATCACTTGAGAGAAAACGGTATATTTGAGATAGCGTTTTGCTCATTCTGAGGCCCGTAATCATATCGGTGTGATCTTAATTTATAGAATGATTATAAACTATAAATTTCGGCATACTTTATTACAGTAATGATTTTTTAGGAATTTTTAAATGAAGTTAGAGGTTTAACTGGAACAATAGCCTGGTCCTGAACGGGTTAAATAACTGAAATAAAAACGACTATAAATGATACATTTCAGAGAAACAAACTTTCGCAAACAGCCACTGCGAAAGGCAAGTGTTAATAATACTAAATACATTTTACATACATTTTTTCTATAATACTAAATTACATTTTAAAACAGATTTATCATAAATTTTACATTTGTTCAATTAATTTTAAAAATGACTATTTCTTTCAAGAATATTTAAGAGAAAGAAATTCATACTAACGTTTGAAAAACATGGCCAAAACAATAATGAGAGAGAATGTTTCATTAAATATTTCAAAATTTAATAATGTTTTTCTTTTCAGACAAGGTCACCAATGTCGGAGATTAGAACCCGATACCTATGGATTCGTAAGCACGTAACATACCACTAGACAAAAGTGATCCCTGTCGATCGATGTTACTGACGATCAGGTGGCATAAGTAACAACAACAAAATTAAATTATTGTGCTTACTTTTTAATTTTCCCCCCGAAAATGGAGAATGTGATGCTCACAATTTCCAATTATTTACACTTCAATTTTTCCAAGAATTCGTAATTGTGTAAATTCTACTTATACAAGACGAAATTTACTTAAAATTACTTCACAAAAAATTAATCTGGAATTTCATAACATTCAAACTCTCTCTTCACATTTTAAAACATTGCAAAACCAATGAAATTGAAATACATCTAATGAGAATAAAAAATTATCAAGAGATAAAAAAAAAAAATTACAGTCTCATTTGAAAATGCAAATTCTTGAAGATTAGGAAATAATTTATGGTTATTAAATTTCATTGTTTTTAACACGTTTTTATTAACTTCACCTGTATGTAACGGAATTTTTGAACTCGATTTTTACCCACTTTAAAAGATCAGGTTAATTCGAAATTTTGCACACTTGTCAAGGATCGATGACAATACCCCAATAATTTAATAGCCTTGTTCTATTGTCCTGATCAGGATTAACGATTTCCCATTTCCAGATTTGGCGACTAAAAGATTAACAATTTCGCTGAGCATATCCCGCGATTTCCACGGGCAACGTAGATGTAGCAAAATTTGCGCAACCCACGATTTACTCGGGTATGCATTTTTTCCGACTATTTAGCTGCTCCTGTTTATTTTTTTTATATTTTTATGATCTCTCTAAATCTATATTTTAAAATAAAAACTCCCTTACAAATTTTTTTTGTGTATTTTCTCTAAATTGTAGATTTAATATGTAGATTAAGAATAAATAATAAAAAATACGCAATATTTGAACCAACTTTGATAAAATAATTACGCTGCTAGAGGGTAAGTTACAACCCTAAGCGAAAATGTTCATGGTTAATACAAATACAACAAACCAAAAAAAAAAAGATTTCTTTATATGTATGTAAAAAAGGGAAGGATGCATCAGCAATTTCTTACCATAATATAAACAATTGTCCAGTTTTTCTAAAAATGGGGAAAAAAAAAAGACTCGAGCATGTGGGAAAAAAAAATAATTTATGCTCTAATTGCTTGAAACCCAGACATAAAATTCTCTTGTTGGATCTTTGGAATGAAGCATCATTCATTGCTTCATTTTACCAAAACATCCGAGTATTGATTCAGAGGGGTCACCGGATGAAATAATTTCTGACTAACTCTTCGATTCAAAGCGTGTACTTTTATGTCTAATACTGATGCAAGTTTCAGAGACGATATTGAGCCCTTTTTTAGTGAAAAATATCATTGACTTTACACCTTCTTCTGCATTAAATATTTCAAACTTAGCTCTTCCAGATTTCCTTCAGTTGGCTGATTCTACATTTTGCAAACTAGGCAGTATCAACGCACTGATAAAATGCCAATGGGTATTCCAGATTCTAAAAAAATGACGCCTTTTATATTAATTCATCAATGAATAAATCATAGTTCAAAAAACTAAAAAAAACATGATTTTATTGTTCGAACTAAAAAAATGAAAAATAAATTCTAGTTTAAACAAACTAAAAAACACGCTTTTATAGTTAATCGAACAAAAAAAGTGAAAAATAATGCTTAATTTTGAGAATAAAATAACTAACGGGAAAATTAATGTCATTGTGTAAAAGCGCGCGCGCGTGTGTGGGGGGTACTTTGTACTACATTTTTACACTAACTCTGCATTTCGGAATAGAACTAGTAAGAAGTTAATAACAATTGATATATCGAGCACCCCACGCTTTTACCACAATGACACATTAATTTTCTCGTTAATCATTTTATTCTTATATTAAGAATTACTTTTTCATTCGATTAACTATAAAAGAATGTTATTTTAAACCATAATTTATTCTTGATAGCATCATTTCTTGATAGGAAAAGTCGTTTTTTGTACAATGTTTTCTTAAAAACCATTAAAAAATTTCTGACCCCGGAAATGATACCAGACCCATATAATTTTATCTCACCAGTTTGGAATTTTATCTCACCTGCTGCAATTTTGCTTAAAAAAAATCTTTCTAATAAAAAGATACTCTGTGAGTATTTGTGAAACATTTTTATGAAGCTGCTTACAAACAACTCTTCAATCATTGCGATAAGAGTGAATGAACTTTAGTGTATAAATAAACAGAATTGTAAATATACATAAGAGATACAAGCTTTCTACAAATGTTTTTTTTTATAAAATATTCAAGTAGAAACTCGGCTTTTATGGTCAAACTCAACTTTATTGAAAAGATACGTAGGTGGATAAAAAAAAAGTTACAAGCTACATATTGTGTAGAAACTTTTTCCCTCAAAGTGGAGACAGATGGCACTACTTGTCATACAGCTGAAGTGTGGATAAATAGTGAAAGTTCTCGGACGATTGAAATTGCAAAACGCTTTGAAATAATCCATATCCTTTGAATCGTATCCATATCTGACACTCACAGTCAAATCGTTGAAGTTTATGGCGAAGAAGCATTGAGCAGACAACATGTATTGAAATGGTGTATCTCTTTTTAATCAAGCAGACAGGATGTCGAAAACCGTAATATGGCGGGGCGCGGCCGGCCGAGTTCTTAAACAACTCCGCACGATTTGAAGAAATGATTCAAAATGATCCACGGGTAACTCTGCGTGAGATCTCGTCAGAGCTGGGTCTGAGCGATGGTAGCGTGCCACGTATCGTTTCTGATGTGCTGCGATATTTCAAGGAGAGCGGCCGCTGGGTTTTACGTGCGTTTTCGGATGAGAAGAATGCAACTGCATTCCATTATCCAATAAGCCCCACACGAATAATGAGCAGTCTCACATTTCTTCAGTGTTACCATTATGACGGCCAGCACTTCATCGATCACATCGTTACAGGGGATGAAACTTGTCTTCACCATTTAGTCCCCACAAGCAAAATTGCAACCATGGAGCGGAAACACCCTGGATCACGAACGAAAAAAAAATTTAAGGTTACACCATCTGCCCGTAAAGTTATGGCAACCATATTCTGGGATTCATGCGGTGTTATCAAGATCGATTACATGGAGCGTGGCCAGACCATCAATGCAGATTATTGTGCCAATTTGAGAAGGTTACGCGAAGCCATCCGACGCAAACGGCCGGGCATATTGAGTGAAGGTGTTATCCTCCTGCATGACAATGCCAGGCCCCATATTGCTCAAGTAACGCAGGAATTGTTGCGAAGGTTCAGGAGGGATATCTGGAGTCACCCCCCATACAGCCCAGATTTGGCACCGTGACTATTTCCTGTTTCGGAGGTTGAAGGAAACCTTATCAGACAGTGTTGTGAAAACATCCGACGAGACCTGGCTCAATGGAGAGGAACCTGATTTCTACCAAGATGGTTCTGCGTTCTGATAAATGCCTAAATAGACTTGGTGATTATGTCGAAAAGTGATAGGTATGTATGCCTCTTAATTCCCTTTTGTATTTTCTGTCTATTGTTAATAAATATTTTTTTATTCGACTTGTAACCTTTTTTTCGGATCCACCCTCGTACTTTTCACACAGAATAATAATCGAAATATTCGCTATTACTATCTATAATCTTTGACCATTTATCGGGTAGATAATGAGCACCTTCTCGAAAAAAAGTGATTTTGAAACAAAATAGTCACTCAGCCATTTTTGCACATCTTCAACTTTAATAAACTGCTGTCTTTCAAATATGACATCAATCTGAATCAGGAGCGCACACAGAAATTTTTCAAGGGGGGGTCCGGGGTCGAAAGTTCACCATTCTTGTATCATGCTCCTTTCGATTTTGTTGATTTTTGGGAACAAAAAATTGTAAAAAACTAATTGTTGAATAAATAATTAGCATTAATTAATAAAATTTATCATTAATAACAAATAATTAATTAAATTTTACGTACTATATACTTGGAATTATAATCAATCGGAAAAAAATCAAGGGCTCTGGGGGGGCCTGGACCCCCCCCCCCTTGTGTGCCCCACTGATCTGAATATAAAGTAATCAGGAGACAAATCTGAAGAATATGTTGCATGCAGGGCAACTTTCCAGCTTAAGATGAATTCCCAGGATCGTTTTGATATATGTGTGGACGAGCGTTGTCATGCAATAACATCACTTTCCCTCTTGATTGGCACGTAAATGGTATTTTTCCTCCAGAACATCCCAATTTGATGAATTGGGTTGGAAACATTCAGCTTTAAACAGTCTGACCAGGTTCCAGAAGTTCGCAGTAAATGGCTCCTTTCCAATTACACCAGAAACACTTTCTTGGTACAAATATTAATTTTTTTTTGCAATTAATGCTGATGGTTGGAGTGGAATAACCCTTGCTTTTCTGCGTTTAGGATTGTCGTACAAAAAATCCACTTATTACCTGTAATGATTTAGAGAAAAAGACTTCTATCTCTTGTAAAGAGAAAACAAATTCATGTAGATGTTAACTCTTCGGTGTTTTTTCCTTCAGTTTATGAATAACCCATTTTCCTTCCTTCTGTATCTTTCTCATAGCATGTAATCAAAGTGATATTGCTTGGTGAATAGCTCCTAACTGTTCTTGCAAGCTCTTTTTGAGTTTGATATGGATTTTCTTCCAGTAAAACTTGAAGTTTATCCTCAAGTTTTTTACTGCACCTGGACATACATATAGTTCTCAAGATTAAAATTTACATCATGAAATCTTGTTAGCCACTTACTTACTGTTAAATGATACAGAAAGATCACCCCGTCGAATTAATCAATTCTATAGCTTGGGCAGTATCATTATTACTTTTTTTTATTTGAAAACAGAATAGAATGCAATGGCCTAAATGATGCTTATCAACATCCATCTCTTATAAAACTGAAAAACACAGAATGACAGCTTGTAAATGACTGGAAATTATGTAAAAAAATAGTAATGACTAAGCTACATACATTCAAAATGGCGGGCTAACTGAATGTGTTAAAGTATGTTTTTTAATGTAACCAACTTCAGAGCCTAGTTTCTACTTTCAAACCTATTATATTCAACTGCGGGCCCTTCGCTTAAAAAATTTGTTTGTTCTACAATTATAAAAAAAATTATGAGACTTCCAATATTTTAAAGAACTATCATTAACTATATCCAAGTTTTTGATACAGAATAACTCATTTTGATCCTGAAAGTCTAAAATCTCATTCCATTGTGCTTTTCCTAAATCATTCACGATATATTTTATAGAAACTAGTTCATTAACTTTAATATATACTTTTAAAAAAACACACAGAAATAAACATATAAGTATAACAGAAATTAATCATTGAAATCACTTAACTTTTTTAACCAACAGATGTTATATTAACTACTAATTAAAAGAATAATGCATAAAAATTAAACAAATATGGTCAGAAGCTAAAATAGAAAGTGATCTAATAGATTTTACAACTATAAAACACATTTATTTTTTTTTGAGATCAATAACTAGCAACCTCTAAAGTGTAGAAAAAATATTCTACATAAAATAAAGAATTTAAGATATGTGTTTATGAGGGCTGAAATAAGTTCATGATACAAGACCTGCACTTCATTCTTCCACACTTTTACATTGCACTTAGTGTTACCATAGAATTGACATGGAACAACATATGATTATTTTTCAAATATATATTTGATCCAATAAATTGAATTTCACCCCATTGTTTTTATTACTAAGCACACTTTTGTTTCTCTAGATTATGAAAACAAATGTCAGTTCAAATCCAGCTGCCTATTTTTGCCTGACACAAGGTCTGCAAACTATAGCCAATACAGCTCTTTTTGAATGATGATCAGATGATGTAGTCAACACACCTTGTATCACAACTACAACATCAAAGAAAGAGGATTCTAGTGTCAGATAAGCCAAGAGATTTAACTGCATTAACTAAACAAATGGTTCTAAGTAAAATCAAGACACTAACATGAGGCTTGGCCAAAATGTGACCAAAAACCAAAACTAGATGAAAACTTTAAAAAATTATTTTTGTTTAAGCAAATTTCTTACAAATGCAATCTATTACACCACCACAAAGATAGAAATATATTAATAAATTTTGGAAGAAGAAACATTATTAATTGCTTTTTACATAAAAATTCAAAATAATCCTAGTATCCTTTTTTTTTACAGTAAATTATTTTATAAATTGTTTTTGGAGAAAAAGAAATAAAAATCTAATTATAAAAATAATTTTGTCTAAAATTCAATTTCCAACCAAAGTTTCAAAGCTACCAAGTTTTGTTGACAAATCAAGAATGAGCAATTCAAATTCAAAAATGCATGAAACAAAATACAAAAATTTTTCTATCAATATATTTGAAAATAAAAACACATTACTAGCCATCTAAAATGTAATACCATGAAGAACAAAATATGTCAGTCAAATAACACAAAAAATGAAATAGAAATAAACAGCTTCGTTCAGCTCACTGAACATTAAAAATTAGTAATTCATACAGCTACTACTAATTGCTATAATATGCTTCAGCAATGAAAGAAAGAGGCATTGGGTGCATTCTTGGGATATGTCCATCTATTATGTTTAACAAACATTATCGTTCATCTGTCCTAGCAGGAGGTGATGGTGATTTCTGGACCCATCGTTTGTCAAATATCTGTCGCATGTTTGATGGGATGAGATCAGGAAAACAGTTGAACCAAAGTAGCAACTTAGTAAGCAGGAATTATTGAATTTTGTGTGGTGTGGGAAGTTTCACATTACCTTGTTGAAACATGATTACAAGCAAGCTTTAAAATGAAGATAAAAGTTTTCAAAACTTCAAATGTAATTAAAGGGTAATTGGAATGAAATCATCTGAAAAACAGACATTAGTTTGTTCATGTACTTATTTGTCTAGAGTGTAAAATTTAAGGTAGTCACAGCAGTGGATGCCTTAATGAAACTACTATCTGCTGTAGACAACACTGAATGGAACAAATTGATAGACTCGAGGTGGGGATTAAGTCAATCGCGATCGACCAGTGGAGCGCCAAGACATTTTGAGGTGACCGCTTTCACTAAGACCTAATAATCGTTCCATCATACGAAAGTCTAGGAAAACCGTATTTATTCGAATCTAAGCCACCATCGATTCTAAGTAGTGCCTCAAATTCTCTCAACAAGATTTTGTAAAAATTGAAAAATAGTCTAAAATGGTTTATCAATATCCAATTTTACGAAATTAAAATAAATTTAAAAGGAAAACTAATAAGAAGTGAGTAATTAGTTATTTTATCAGTATTATAAACTTTTAAATACATGCAATGAAGCTGTAATTGCTCTAAATACCCCATCCAACAAATTTTTTTCCCCTTTGCACCCGATTTTCAGTTGCATTAACATTGGAGAAAAAATGCGGCTTAGATTCGAGTAAATAAGGTATTTTAAAAAATACGGAGGAAAAAAAATAAAATTATATGAGAAAATTTCATTGAATAGAAAATGCACTTCGCGATTTGGAGGTTATTTTATGACGAAAATAGTAAAATTTTCAAGATTCCAGGATAAAGTTAACTAAATAGAGAAATTCATAAAATGGAGGTCCAACTGCCTTGTATACTTTCTTTTAGCTCACTGCACCTACGCCACTAGGTGGACAGCAACACCTTGAAAAAATTAGTAGTCCGTACCCTGGACATTGAATGGTATGAGTTGACAGATTCTAGTGCTAGGGTTCCCTCACTGTGTTAGTGCAATTCATTATTATCCCACAAAAAAAGTTTGTATTTATAGAAGATGGTTTGAAAACTTCAGTGTCATTCATACCCTTTCACCAATCACTCACATATTATGGCTTGATTTTATCCAGCATGAGCCCTTCTTTCTTAGAAAAATAATCTATAATCTCTATCGGTTACAATTTTCCTTATATCAAAACTAAAAAAAAAAAAAAGCTGCTTGATTGACTTCCTTAATCCCAATATGAAAAGTGAAGTTATTAAGAAACGGACCTTGTCAACAATGAAATTTCTTCCCTACAACTTCTTACTAGTTATACATGATACTTAAAAAAAAGAAAAAGAAGCAATTTTTAGCTATAATTCTAACAAGAAATCAATCATATTTGAGTTCATTATCACAAAATCAAAAATTAAAAACCAACTTTTAAAATTTCAAGTTAAAAATTAAATATGCTATTAGGGACATTAATTGCAAAATTCCATAACAAGAAATTATATGAAATCAATTAAAAAGATATCAAGGTAATATTTACACATCAAATTCTTTTCTACCTATTCTAATGTAGTTTTGCAGCTATTTACTTTCATTCCAAAAACAGATTATAAGAAATAAAAATTTTAGAAAACCACCTAATGAGATATGTTAAGCCCCAATTAATATGAATCTCATCCTTTTATTTCAACTTATAATACAATGTGTTTAAAACATTTTATAATACACATAATACAAATTTCTAATAAAATACTATATAGGAACAAAAACATTTAAATAAAACAAAAGCAAAAAATAAATAAATAAATAATAATAATAATACACAGTAAATGAAATACAGAACTAAATATCTAAAATTCTCATCATTTAACACAATCAACAAAATTTTCCCTTAGGAAGTGGAAACTGAAACACTTTTGATGAAATCTCTCTTATTTATTCAGTTGTCTATGTACACTGACTGTTTACAAAATTTACAAGTAAGTACATAAAAATTAATTTTCTGTAGGTTTTGTTTTTGATGCCACAACAATTCCCAAGAGTAAAGCAGCTACTGTAAAACCCTGGGCCAAAATGCGTGTACGCATCATAAGTTGCGACCGCTTTTTGTTACCAGTCTTCATTGAATAAACGCCAACAGACAAAGCAGCTGTTGTAGCAAGCATTCCTAAAAATTGAATTAAAAATGCAGATATGAAAATTTAATATAAAAAAGTAGCTAAATCAAAAACAGAATGCAATTTACATCCCCCTTTTTTCTGAAATCATAAATATTTGATACATATAGTACAAGTTTAGGTAATGTAATCATATTTAAACTAAAAACGTGATACCAACCCCTTTTCCAATTTATATAAGCAGTTATAATGCAGTTTAACAGTGAAATAGATTTATCTTAGGATTTTTATAACACAAAATAAAGATGGTCAGCTCACACATTCTACAATAGTTTTGAATTTTCTTCCATACATACTCGAATTATTTTCAAATGTATTATGAGAGAAAGAATATCAAAGTGTACTTATATCCAAATATTAGCTTATTAGCCTACATTAAGCTCATATCCAAACAGAATACATTGAAAAATCCAGTAAAAGAAGCAAAAAGGATGAAGAGAGATAAACAGTGAACTTAAAATTCATCTTATAATAAATGTAAGGTTAAGAAAACATCGAGGAAATGAGACAAACAAAATGTTCTTGACAAAGAATGACATGTGGCAAATATATAAAATATATATTTGCTATAAATGTATTGATTATAAATAATGCTTGTTATTTCTTTAGTTAATATTTTCAAATCATGCAAAATTGTTCTTGTACTTATCGTGCATAATACTTTTTCTGTGTATCATATATATTTACAAAAATAATATTAAACTACACATTTTATTCAAATTTTTCCAAATATTTACTACCAGTTTCAATGTGATACCTGATCAACATTTTAAGGAGTAGCAAGACTTCTGGCGTTCTAGTTTAATTAAGGAACAAAATAACCATAAGCTGATGTAGTCATTAAAAACAAATTGTTACAATGCTTTTTCATATCTTTTATGGCTAAATGCAAGTATCTATTTATTAAAAGCAAAGATTTCTTTCCACGATGTTATTTTGAGACAAATAGTTAAGAATTGAAAAACGCTTGATAATTAATATATAACTATTTTTCTAAGAGAAAATAACATTAACATATAAAAAAGCAAATAATTAAACTAGTTCCACTACAATGCTGTAATTCTAATATAAATAACTTTTTTTATTTCTAAAAAGACCATGAGTTTAAAATAACTACAGTAATATGTTTCAATACATGCTCATATCTTTTCTGACGATTTTTTTAATAATTTACTATAATTATACAGTGCAATCATTGAAACTTTCAAATAAGAAAAGTTTGCCCTTTCCTCAATTTGTAACATTTATTTCCCACATTACTGATTGCTTATTATGCCTAGCTGTTTATTCAGGTTTGGTAAAATAAAAGATAGAAATATATTTATTATCAGCTTCAGGCAATTTTCTTCACAGTGGGGTTAACAATATAATTTTTGTGAAGAATTGTTGAGGACTAGATTATCTTCAAGAACCAAGAGATCATCGCAAATATAGGATAATTGTCAAATCCTTTTCACTAAGTAATCTTTTTACTTAGCTTGATTAAAAAATGTCAGAAATTTAAGAAACCTTTACATTACAAAAATGAATCAGTGTTGGTTCCTTTTCCCATTACATTTATCACCCATAAAATTTAAATTTCCTATAGATAATCACATTTATTTCCCACAAAAATCAAATTTTCTACATATAATCAAAGTTTCAAACACATTTCTACAACATGCAACTTGAAATTTAAAATTGCTTAATTAATTTCCAGCTTTTTCTACAACACAACTACATATCTTCTCACAATTTTTTTTTTTACTTGGCCACTATGAGAAATTTACTAGTTTAATGTGCACCTATATTTAGTATTATACAAATTCTTTATCTTGTAAAATGTGCTTAGGAAATAGAGTTTCATTTCTTTAGCACAGGCTACTTTCCTTACATATTAATGTTCATATGATGTATTATTACATCAAAATCCTACCAACATAACATTTTTGAAAAATTAATGAAAAATAAGTATATCTCAAATTTATGAGCCCTTTAAATATATGTATTAGTCCCCCTACACAATAAATATTTAATAATATCAGGATTCCAACTTATGACTCAAGTACAATAATGCCAACAAAAGGTTGGAGCCCAGATCACTCGGCTTCCAGAACTACTTATACACAGAACAAAAACAACACTGCATCTAAATAAAATAATTCTAAATTAAAATATACTTTTAAAGACAAAATTCAATAGAAATGCAGAAAAACATTCCTATTAAATTAAAGAGGTACTCCTTTTACTAACAATGACTTTATAGATGAATTGATCTTAAGACCTAATCATTTATATATTTTTTCATCTAATGATTTATGAAAGTCAGAAGACAATAAAAGAAGCTAAGTTTAAATGTAAAGATTACATTACCATTAAGAGGCAGAATTTTTTTTATGCTATAGAATAAGATAACCATTAACTATTATATGTAAATGAAATTATATATATAGCCAAGCTTTATTCTCCAATAATCTTGAAACCTTAATAGTTGTTATGGATATTTGATGTAATTAAAAATATTGCTTTTAACAACTGATTAAAAATTCAGTTTTAAAATTTAATGTTAATACAAATAGGATAAATGTTCTCTATTTCATTCTTCTTCAAAGTCAGCCATGAAAAAAAAACTAATTTTTTTTAAGAAAGTTTTTTTTTTAAAAAAAAGGAATAACGTTCTAAGAACCAAGGGACTTTATGCTAATCAACAGTCATCACCAAAGAAAGAATTAAAAATATTTGTATTGTATTTGTAATCACCCATTTTATATTTTGGAGTAAGATTTTTATTAACCTTTTATAATCTTCAGTTACATGACTGATGAAAACTTATAAAGGTAAACAGTTTTCTTTCATAGATTACAAAGAATTTAAAAGATTTCAGTGCTAACAGAGCAAGTCAATATCAAATGCCAGAAAATTTATAAGGTTGAGAGAGTACAAATTGATATAGATATATTTTCTCTTACAGTAAGCAGTTAGAAACAAAAGAATCATTGAATGCCTTTTTAATGTCCCTTTAGAGCCCCTGATTTTGAAACGTTGCAAAATAAAATGAATATTTACTTTTCAAAATCAGATATCACTGACTCCATCCAGTATGATTCAATTTTAGATTTGAAAATATGAAACTTCAATGACAAAACAGCATTTCAAAGCTGTCTTTTTTCCCCCTTAAATATATTAAAAACTTATGTATGAATGAAATATTATCCTTAAGAGAATTTTCTGCATTTTTATTCACTTGTATTTTTTTTAAAGTGTTCAAAAAGTTCAATTTTCTTGACTTCATTTAAAAAGAATGAAGTTCATGGAAGCAGGACATTTGTTTATTACAACTTAAAACATTTCCTTACAAGTTGATAATGCAATTGTTAGGGACATTTCTTTAAAAAATATAATCATTTTCTTAAATAGAGTGTCTTTGGGTAAATACACAGGATTTTTGTAACTGAACAGTAGTCTTTAGGCATAGTGACAGGGCTTAACACTAACTTAAATACAGAAATTGCAACACACAATTATATTAAAAATATAACTACCATGTGATAAATATCAATTTTAGTGAAATAGAACTGATTACAAATTAATAATTAATTTCAAGAAGTTTAAGAAAAAGTATATATCACATGCTAGCATGCTATGAAAATTAATATTTGATCTATAATTAACCTAATAAAAAAGTGGGCAAAAAGAAGGGGAAAAAAAACTCACCAATTGGCACAAAAGGATTACTTTTTATCTTGTTTATCATTCGTTCTCTAATACCTTTTTTTTCTTGTGCCTGCAACTGATTTATGTGTTGAAATGTTTCCACCCATTCTAGCTTTTCCTTTTCTGAAAGTGATGCATTTTCTTTATCCATCTTTTCTGTATGATAACTTTCAGTTTAGTCCTAGTATTTAGAAAACATTTTTTTTTAGAAAAGAAAGCTATATTAAATATGTGTAGACACTGATATAAAAGTTCAACTCATTAAATTTTGAGAATTATATAGGGCACACAAAATTTTAAAATTATACGGTAATATAAAAAAACTTTTCAGTTTAAAAAAATTTCAATACTACTTTTAACTATGTATCACTAAAGGAGCATTTTTGAAAGTTTAAAAAACAGTGAAACAAATACTAACTTTACAGATACATTTATTTGCATTGCATTGCGTTAAAAAATCATGCGGGCTATTGGCAACAGACCATACAATTTTGAACCACAATATACAATGACCCAAACTGAAAAAAGTACCTTTCTAAAAATATCTACAAAACAATTTTAGCTCAATATTGGAGTAAACATCTAATTGTTTAATTTAAAGGTATTAAAGATAAGGGGGGAAAATAGTTTAGACTAGAATACGCAAAGAATTGGGGTACTTATGTGTAAACCTCTACTGATTTATTACCAGAAATCAATTGCAAACCAGAGATAAATTGCCAAAAGTTATGGCAAATAATTTCATTTTGAACCCATAATCAACCATGTATAGCTACATTTCTCTACCTATAATTTGCTAATGGCATGAGATTAATACATAAGTATTGAATTTACTTTTGTGGTATGATCTAATTATATTTAGAAGCAAAATGTAAAACATACATACAGGCAACCCTCAACTATTGCACAACTGGCTATTTTGCACATTTTTAAAAATGCTTTGTTAATACTAGTCAACCTACCAGATTATTTCAGAGCATTGAAAAAGAAACAGAATTTCTTCTGGTCCTCTAGAAATCAAATAAAAATACCTCGGTTACTGCATTATTATGTAAAGACTGGATGACATTTCATATTGTGCTGACAATTAATCATAAATATTTACAAATTAAAGCATTGTTAACCTTAGATAATGCTCTATGATACCCAAAATCTTTGCAGAATTTACACCTGAAAATCAGTACGTTGTGTTAAAGAGTTCCTCCCAATACTACTTGCATCATAGACCAAACAGCAATAGCAATATATAAATGGCATTATATGAGGACAATGACTAAGGTCATCAAGGCAACTGGCAGGGAGGATAGCACAAGATATACAGATTTTTGGAAGAATTGTATGGAATGCGAATGATTGATTTAATGAATTTTAAGAAAATCTCTTCTAAAGTATCACAGATGAAATAGTTAGTTAATGAATGAACTAAACTTGGATGATGAACAGCTGAGTAACAAAATAAATAAAATAAAAGTGGGGAAGTTAAAAATGCAAAAATTTTTAATGTCATTTTAATATAATTTACTCTCACACATTAATATTAATTTATGAACCAAATGTCATTTATCCATATGTGATATGTGTATATATATTTTATTTAGTATTTGGGATATGTGCTTGCATTTTTTTTTTACACAAATTGTCAAAATCTAGGTCTGTAGAAATGATCTGCAGTGGCATTTTATATTCAATGTTTAATTTGTTTTTATATTGTTTTTGTAGCCTCTCACATTGAGAAATATTTTTCTGCTAAATACATTGTTCTGAATGGAATTAAAATGTTTATAGCTATGTGTATTTTGCATGAATTTGCAACTTAAAATTTAGAGATGATGCTCTAGTTTAAATTTAGATTTTAATGTCGAATCAGTTGATGTGTCAATATGTTGTTCCCTTCCTTTCATTATAAGTGTTTTTTCCTGAAATTGAAAAAAATAAGCATTTTCCATTAGAAAAGTACTAAGTGATGGAAAACATCATTCTAATGAGTATAAAACTATTTTCTGGAGCCTGGGATAGTAAAGAAAATAGAATATTCACAATCCAGTAGGTAGAAAATACGAAGAAAATATTTTAATATATATATTTTTTTCAATTAAATAAAGCTTTACATTTTTTTACTGTGACTTGTGGAACCCCTGGGTATACCTCGTGGAAACCCAAGGTCTGGTGGAACACAGTTTGAAAACCACTGTTTTATAGAAATGAATTTTAAAAGCAATAGCAA
The DNA here is from genome assembly GCA_019973955.1 of Trichonephila inaurata madagascariensis. NCBI lineage: Eukaryota > Metazoa > Arthropoda > Arachnida > Araneae > Nephilidae > Trichonephila > Trichonephila inaurata. Next base: position 932,934 of record BMAV01000289.1, read on the forward strand.
AATCCAAGATCAAGATAGAATATTTACAAAGAATTTCTTGACAAAAATTAATTTTCTATGTATTAAAAATAGTCAATATTACAAATATATTTAATTGCTTCATTATAAAATTTTTTAAAAAAATGGAAAAAATAACTAAAACATAGAATACAACAAAAATATAATTTTAAAAATTAATATAGTTATACAACTAGAAAAAATAAACAACTGCAAACAATTCCCATTTAATTCTAATCAAAGCTGAATAAAATTGGTATTACTGCTAATGGTTCAAAGAGAATTAAAATTTAAGTTATAAATTGATTAATTCACTTAAATTCTAAAACTAACTTTTTCTATTATTGAATCTATTTTTTTATGTGCATAACTAAAAGAATGATCTAAATATCATTGTTCCAATTTTATTCAAATCTGATGCAGAGGTATTTATCAAATGCCTGGCCATCAACCATTAAGTCATTAGGCAACACAAACTCTCCAATACTTCACAATACAGTCCAATCTATTAAGTGCAGAGCACATGTCTAGATGAGAAGCGTCCATGACTTGTCCAGAAGCCCCCCTCCAAAAAAAAACAAAACAAAAAGAGGAGTCAGTCAGATTAAAATGATATAAATGAGCACAAAGACAGTCATGTCCAGTCAATAATCTAAACTCAGCCACAGCAGCAGCAGCACGAAGAGAGTCTGAGACCCAGTTAGGTTTTATTAGCACCTTCCATGATTTATTTTTGGAAGCACTGGTAGCAGCATCTCGAAAACATATTTTATAAATCCTAGTAATCTCAAGTTTTGCTGAGTGAAGAGACAGGTCTCTAGTAGATCTTTGGAGAATATCAGAGCCTCTTACTGCTAAAAAGGTCCACCATTTCATTTCCCCAAAGGCCACAATGGGAAGGCATCCACTGGAAGACAATCTTTATTGGAATTCTGCATAGCAGCTTGCTGCAATCCTGGACTCAGGAACTTAGTTTTTCTAGGTTACTTGCCATGGCCTGAAGAGCAAAACTTGAATTTGTTAAAATTACAGCCTTATCAGGAGTGGAGAGACAGGCAGAAAGCTGATGAAGGGCCAAATTAATGGCCCCGATTTCACCGTCATAATGAGTCGTATGAGAGTAAAAGGAAAAAAGATCCCAGAAAACTCCAGCACCAGTGCCCTGGGTGAAATCCAAAAGGGAACCATCTGTGTAAATATGAAGCTACTCATTAAGAGGATAGCGGATATTAAAGGTTTCCAAAGCGATGACATGTTGGGCAAAGGTAATTTTTCCTCATGTTCAAAGTCAAGTCTAATGTGAGGTTTAGTCAGTCTTCCACCCAAGTGGTTCCTCACATAAAGGGAAGCTGCATATTACCCTTCGCGATGGACCAACCGCATTTATTTGATTCTCACTTTGCATTGTCCGTCGCGCAGGTAAATCAGGAACGCGCACAGGACTTAGGTAGAGGGCCCTGTGTGATAAATATGTTACAGTCTCCACAAAGTAAAAGATCTTCCAAATATCTTCTAGATCTAATGGTAATTCTGGCCTTTCTATACAGTGCAGGAGTTCCAGGGCTCATCAGACGGCCTTGGCGCGCTTTAGAAGCGGTCACCTGCGTAATATGACTTTTGTGCAGGGGGTAAAGTCTTTCTTTACCTGTCCCTGCTCATCTTCTGGACTGCTGGGGCATTTCCCTGCGACAGTTGTATGAACAGCAAGACTTGGTGTGTGACACTATTACGCGGAATGGTCAAATGGACTTGGTGTAGGCTTTCCTGCTCCAAGGGGATTGGAAACAACAACAATGTGATATTGAGAACCATAAACTCCAGTGGGTTTATGTGAGATAATAGTTCATAGTCCTTTTCATTAATAGCATTATTTAGGGCAATCTCCCGTATGCAATGAAGGAAACCCTTAAGAGTTTTTAATTTATGGGTGATCTGTTAAAGTTGTTTTCACGCCAAAAGGAAATATTTGAGAGTCTAGTAAGTCTATTATAAAGGATAGCTGCATTCCTCCAAATCAAGTTATTGGCTGTAGGTCACAAAGTAAATGCACAGCTAGTACAGGAGTAGTTTTAACACCTCCAGTAATCAAGCATAAGGCCTGGTTTTGGAAAACATCAAGCATTCCCAAGACTTTATTCGAAGCAGAAACCAGCACCCCATTACAATAATTTAAAACTGGTTGGACATAGGTCTTATAAATAGGTATAAATAATGTTAAGGGTAGCTTTGCCACATTCCCATTTAGCACCAGCTAGTCTTTGATGCAGAAATATTGCCCTCACCCACCCTAAAAAAAATGTTATGTAGCCATATATGAGATTATTTCAAGCATATGATGCAATACAGAACAAGTGGACCAATAATTAAAATTTAAATCTAATAGGCAGCCCTTTAAATTCCATGACTTTAGGGAAAATTCCATGAAAGTTTAAATATAAATCAAGCCTTCAAGAGTCTTGTGAGTTGTTTCTTATTATATTCAGCAGAAAATTGACATCACTATCTGTTAGTGATCTCTAAAATAGCAAGAACATCAATGATGAATTTTCAGACTTTAATGTTTTTTATTTTTTATCTCGTAGTACACTTGAACCTATAGTAATACTTTGTAGCATACAAATTAGAATGATTCATAAATACAAGATGTACTAATACAACTTCATTTATATTATGATGCTATATTAGTACATCTAATTAGATGTTTGGATTTCAATATGCACTCTTTTGGTGCTTTTGATTCATGCAAAATATAAGTTTATTTACGACTTTTATTATTTTCATTGTACATTCACAATACACTTCTAGAAAATAAGTACACCATAGAACAGTTGAAAATTGATGTCCTATATTGTGAAACATACCGTTAACTTAGCTTTAATAATTTGACCAGTTAAGTTGATTCGACATTAGTAGGCAATAGATATAACTTTGTAAGTAAATTGCATTATTCATTGTATTGTATTATAATTTTGGATTGTTAATATCACATTTTATTAAATATACTATAAACCACATTCTTTAACCATAAGCACTTGTCAAAATTATAAGCAAGTCCTAGAACTACTGGATCCTAGAGTTAATAGAAACATGAACAGCTGATAAGTGAAAAGCTTAAAAAATGAAATGTTATAACTCAGATTCTAATGAAAGAGAGTAGTATTTGATCACAAGGAATAGTAAATACAAATATTGTGTGCATGATTTCACAAAATCTTACTTATTTATTTGGTGCATTCTATACAACTGTACAAAAAAGCAACACATATACAGTGGTGTAACGTACACCCCCCAAAACTTGACTTTGCAGGGGGCTCTAATATTCTATGTTACATCACTGTGTGTATATATGAATCAGCAGAGAAGTTTTAATTTCTGACAAATTTCAGTCTCCTAGGTAAGAAATTTGCAGAGGTTCTACTGAATATTATTTCTAACATTAGTTAATTCTCAATAGTAGATTTTTACTACAAACATCATAAAATACATAAATAGTTAATGATTAAATACATATACCTATCATTTACGAATAAATGTACAAATAACTTTAAAAAAATAGAAATAACATAAATAGTTTTACAAAAAATTTATGAAACAGAAAGCATTTTATGTACCTCAATGAACACTAAATTTGAACAAAACTAATTTTGGGGAACTATCAATGGAAAGTAAGACGGTTTAAAATAGGTACCTAATTATGCTTATAACAGTAATTAGATAGCAAGATTAATTCAGATTTCAGGATAACAATAAATGCTTACAAAACTGCAGGCTGAGGTGAAATTTGCAATGCACAGAATATTTTTATTTTGTACATTTTGACAGTACATTATTGATAATAAGATTTGTGTGAATGTAATTGGAAAAATTGGTAACTATATTGAACAATCCAATTAATAATCCAATATTAATATTAACACTGAAAAAAAAAACTCATGTTTCTAATCAAAATCAAGCATATTTTTTAGCTTTAGCAAAAAATTACTCCATTAAATAGTATTCCTTATAAATAACAATAAAAAAAAAGTATCTCACTGAGTGAATGCCTTTTCATTTCCTTGGTTACATCACAGAATAAAATAAATCAAAACACACACACATTATTCATTCGCGGTTACGATTTCCGTGATTCTGTGTTTTGTCACTTTCTACGTTATTTAAAATTAAAGGTATTGTTTTAAACAAAATAAATAATGGGATTTCTGAGTTTTTTTAATGTAATGTAAATTTCGCAGATCATACTGCAGGAGACTCTGAAAGCAGCAGTAAATTAAATCGAATTTGCTTTTCTAGGAGACAAATTTAGATCCGTTTAAAATGCGAATTGGCAACAACAAAAGTGCATGAAAAGTTGAATTTATAAAATATCGAAGTAAATATATTTTTGGATTGATAAATAAATTTATAAATACTTTTCAAAATACTACTGATTCATCCAACTAAAATTATAAGAATTTTTTGAGGAATAAGTTTTTTAATATTATTTTAGGTAATGACAAATATCATATCACTTTTAAAAATGAATTATTGCTATTATCCATTGTACGAAGACTTAGCATTTTAAAAGATACGGAAAATTATGGAAAAGTAAAGCAAATATATTTTATAATGCATATCTTGAACCTACATTACTGACTTTCTTTTAGAAGTGGTTGTAACTGACTGCACACATATATAAATAGCCATTATTTCCGACATCAGTGAAAATGTCAATAAAGATTTTCAAACATACATATCAATAGATTTGACTAATATCTTTGCATATATTAATAGTACATCTTATTAATGAAAATTTCAAAGTGTAGGTTGAATTACCTCTTATGACATTTTTCATATGTGCTTGAGAATTTGATACTTTTGTCCATTTAAATTGGAAGAAGAATTAATGTAGCGAAATGAGATGATTCCAATATTTTTGATTGATGGAGTGTGACTCAGATTCACTTATTAAGTTTATAAAACGTCAAATTCTTGTTTATTCATACATTTGTAACTTAAAATTTTTTCACTTTGTAACAGGCTTTCAAATACTATGTCAACTGAAAAAATAAATTCTTCATATGCAGAACCTCCACCTCCTTACACAAGTACTCCTCAATCTGGTTCTTATCCTACACCCGTAGAATATGGACAGAATGTTGGTAAGATGAATAATTTTCATTTAAAGGAAATATATTTGTGTAGACAATGAGAAATACTTTGAAATGTAGAAAAATATGAAAACATTTCTATCTACATACTGTGTGGTCATTTTATACATATTTTCTTTTTTGTTCAAATTATATATTGTGTTCACAGTCAATCATCATTATATAACTATTTGTAAAAATTTTTAAAAAATAATTTGTGATATTTTGTTCTTTGATTATTTATGCAATGTTAAATATGAAATCTGAATTATTGATCATTATTTTTGAAACAAGCCTTTGATTTATAAATTTACATGAAATGCTTGTCTTTGAAGTATATGAATTTTCTTTAGTGTAAAATTAAGATAAGTAATAATTTTGAAAATGCTCTTAAATATTTTTTGTGTTTGTGAATGTTTTTATTTGGCATTTAATTTCTTTTCATGATTTATTACATTTCAGGATTTTGGGTGCTAGTTTGATATCCAGGGTAATAGCGCCAAGTTATTGTTTATGTTCGCCAAGATGGGTGATAACATTACAATATGGTTACCTTGATATTTTTATCATCTGTTGATGTGGTTGCCAAGGGGATAACGTATATTAGAAATAACTTTTATTGGTTTTTCCCCGCGATAACCCTATTAATTTCAGATGATTTTAATTCGATTTCTCTAAAAATCTAACCATTTTCAGTGTAATTTTTCTATTTCTGTTTTATTTTGTGCTATTTTCGAATATGGATATTTTTAATACGAGTGAGTATTGGAATATTTTTTTCTTAAAAGAATAAGTGTTGTACTTAAAATTAACGCTATAAATCGTTTATTTTTGGTTTATTTTACGTTTTAAAAATGCTTTCTTTTTATGTTCTTTGTTCGATGAAATTCGTTGAAGGAACTTGCAGTGCAAGTTTTATATTGCAAGCTTTCAGTACCTTGTAATTTATATTCATTATTAATTTTAGCATATATTATGTAATTATTTTATTTATGATGTAATATAAAAATGCAATTATTACTATATGTAATAATCATAAAAAATTTGTTATTTATAATTGTTTCTTTTAATATTTATTTATAATGATTATGTTATTTATTTATAACTATTTTTGTGTGTGTTATTTATTTATAGCTATTCTTATGCTACTTATTTATAATTATGATGTTATGTATAATTATGTAATAGGAGTATTCTTATGCATTATTTTAATTTTTTTACAATACGATGATCATTCCTTTTTATAATTACTACTAAATTATATGATTATTATATATAATTGTTATTAAATCATTATATGAATATTATATATAATTGTGATAAAATTATATTATAAGATTATTATATGCTACTTATAATACTATTATTAGTACATGTTACTTTTTATTATATTGATATTCATTATTTATTGATTGATCTAAGTTATTCTCAATCTCTTCCTTTTTCCTTATTTAAAATGCATTTCAATGTATTTCAAAACAATTCTTTAAAGTTATTGTGTATCATTAAATTACCGCTAGGCCGCCATATTGGATTCAATTCCAGCAACAAGATGCGCTGTTTGGCATTATTACCCCGAGTATCAAACTAGTTCTGGATTTTGATTCATAAATACAATGGTTTGTTATACAATTAAAAAATTTGTCATATTTAAGTGAATTTCAATTTTTTTCCTTGCAAAAATAAGTCTGGGGGAGGGTCAACTAATTTCTTGGTTACTTTTGAAAAAGTGCTCTTTGATAGTATTTTAATTTTTTTCCTATTTCTGTATTTCTTTCATCAAATTTATTTGCATTTGAAAAGTTTTACTGTAGAAGTATTTCTTTCAAAGATTTTTTTAATTTGTTTAAGTGATATTCATGTAAAAATTGTTATATCAATCAGTTGATTGGATGTATTGTTTTAATTTATATATTTTTCAATTAGATTATAGAGATTACATGTATAAAGTGGATAAATAAATTTAATTTATATTACTGAGAAAAGAATATTTTTAAAAACTTATTATTTGGTTATGTTACTTCGATTATACTTACCAAGAATTAAAACAAGTTTTCCTTTATTTAAATTGTAGAATTGGGAGCAACATACAATATATCAAATAACTGAAATGAAACATTTTACACTTTTTATAAAGATTAGAAATAAATACTTTACAAGTAAAATAAATGTGAGCACTGCAATTTATTGATCCCAATGGGGTTTATCTCTGTCTAAAGAGTTAAGATATTTTTCTACTATAAAATTTTGTAGAAATGATACAACTATGAAATTAATATAAATGGTTTTATATTGAAATATAACTATGGTTTATGTGCAAAACATGAATTTACTGAATTCTTATAATTTATATTTTCTGAGCAAAGTATTTCAATTTTGAGATTTATTTTTTATGAATATTTTAATCTTTTTTTCTTTAAAAACAATCTATATTAAAGTGTAACTTTTTCTCGATGAAATATTTAATAAATTCCAAAGCAGAAGTAAAAGCAGTGGGCATTTAGGTTGTCTTGTATGACATACTAAGTAATTGAAAAAGTATGATATGAGACAACTGAAAAGTGCAAAAGGAAAAGGTTTTAAAAAGCAAAATATGTCAGAGTAAAATTGCTTCAAAAGAATGTCCTATTTCTTGGAATGTGTAGGTAATCTCATTTTTTAAAGTTTTTTTCTTTTGCCATGGCATTTTGAAAGTGTCATAATGACAAATGAATTAAATTATTATGGGTAAGGTAAATATGGTTTTTTAAATTTTTTTAAATGATAAATTAGACTATGAAATATTAAAATATAAGTGTCTCTTCTATTGATTCTGAAAAGTTCTCATGTTGGCATGGTATAGAATGCCAGCCAAAGTGTCATCCACATCCTTTGGTTATGGTTCTCAAATTATGAGGTCCATTATGAATAGCACTCTTGTAGGTTCAGAATGCAAAATTTTTAAACAGTCAAGGAATGAATCAGAAAGTATACAAGAATGCCATCTGCAATGTATTTAAGATGCATTGTTGCCAATTTTAAATTGGTACACTTCCTGTGCCTTATAATTGTTCAAATATTTTATCAGTTGCTTATTTTATTTTTGTTGTATTTCAAGTGTCTGTTTTGGTTGTACCTTCTCAAAATTATACAAACAGTTTCTATCTTTTGTTTTCATGATACAAATATAATAAATTTAATTTTTATAGGTAGTGAATACTAGAATTTCATGTTTTTCTTAGTAATATAGCCATATCCTTTTTGTTTCAATTAAAATTTTGCATTGCTTTCAATACCTGAATAATTTTTATCAGTAATTGCTAATTGAAATTAATGAAGTAATATGATTTTATGTACCCAGTACTATTAATTTTTTTTATTGATATTTTTAACTAAGCATTTTGATGAAGCATAAGAGGAAAAAAATATGATTATAAAAATAAATGGAAAGAAAC